>JANIPN010046375.1:0-75264 GCA_027478595.1 Erythroxylum anguifugum
ACGAACTAGGCAGGGGCCTTCCCGGCCTTTTACCTCATCACCAAGTTCTAACTCACCCATTCCTTGGGCCCCGTTCTGCACGGAAAAGTCTACTTCTACTACCTAACGTTAACTTAATTGAATCATCACCTCTTGATATTTTCCACTCACACACACTCACTCACACACACACACACAGCCCTCGTGCTTCCGCTTTACGCACTACCTTTGTGTCGTCCGTCGCGGCTGCTGCACGCGTCGGTGATGGTCTTGCGCGCGCCCCCGTAGCTCTTGCTGTTCATTCATGATGAGAAGCAGCCGTTGGGGCTGCAGTCTTATCTGAAAGCCTGGCAAACCGTCCAAAGGCCAGTCCTTGCTGAAGATACCTCTGGCCGGTGCCAGAGATGCCTTTCTCGTCAATATCTTTACCCAGCATTGCAGGATGGGGCTCAAAGCCCAGGACAGCTGATTCGTTTGGAAGGAGTGTGGACTTAAGCACCGTCAGCGACGCATTTGGTATTCCGGACGTGGACGATCCCGATCCATTTGGTGTCCATGCCCTAGAGGAAGCAGGCCTGGAAATCAAAGAGGCTGGAACACAAAGTAGGCCGACAAGCGAAACCTTTGAGTTCAAACCATCGCCCACAAGCCCACTCTTTCGACATAGTTTTCAGAGCTTAGATGGCGTTTCCAGGCATGGATCCGTCGGGCGGGAGTCAGTGCTACGAGACCCCAGGCGCGACAGCAAGAGAAGCATGGTAAGCGTGGATCAAGGTACCCAGACCGTAGACTTGCCAGGACCTCCTCCCCTGGCCTCTCCGCCCATGTCCCCAAAGATCATCGAGTCGAAGGCTACTTATAGCAGCCCCTTGCGAAAATCCTTTGATCTCCCACTCACCATACGGGAGAATTCGAACTCAAGCAAGGAAGATTTAGAACCCACGCTGCAGGATCGAATTGAATCTAGTGCTAGCGTTGGGAACGAGGAGAATCTTGAAGATGTGGAAGAATTTGACAGCGCCGACGAAGAAGACGACGATTTCTCAGACGTCGAACCGCTTGAGATTATAGAAGAGGCTGAGCCTACGGTGCAAATTGTTGCTCAAAAAATAAGTTCTCCGGCGGTGACTCGAGCAAAGATAGTTAATATTCCTCGACGGGCCCCACCAGCAATCCCAGTTAAGAATCCACGTCGTCGTCGCGTCCGGGGAACTAGCGAAGATGGAGACGATATTTCAAACTCAGAGCAACAGGATGACTCTGGCACATCGCACCCCACTTCACCGGCACAAATCAATCTTGCTACGGAAAAAGATATCTCACAGAATGCATCTTGCAAGCAAACGCCACCATTGGAAGTTACGACGGCTTCACACCAGGATCTGGACCAGATTCCTTCTGCAATCAAGCTAGATAGTGATGTTCACCTCGGACGAGGAGCTTCACTGGCTGAGCGAGATCACAGTAGTGACGAGGCATCGACACCGACAGCTGACCCTCAAAATGATGGCGGCTCGCTAAGATTAGACAATGTCTTAGAGACACCTGCTCTAGAATCACAGCCGTTGCAAAATGAAGGGCTGTGTATCGAAATGCTGCCGAAATCTACGATAACGCCTGTATCAGATATCGAGTTAACTCGCAAAAATTCAGACAACGACTTACCACCTTCACAAACGGTTGCACCTATTGGACAGATGATTAGAGCGGGTCTGAACGACGATTCCGATGAAGACGAACCGTTTATGAATACCAAGACGAACCGATCTGCAGGCCTCGATGTAGCCGTAGGTCAGGTGACCGAGGCCATAACACCACCTCCAAGGTCACCACTGAGGAAGGTATCATCAGACTCTGTGAGCGGATTCCGGTCGATCGATGAGACCAAGGCACATATTCAATCGGACTCTCTAGCTGGACCTCAGCGAGAAATCCATACAAGCCATCACTCCCCCGGTCTTGGCTCAATTTCCTCCGAGGATGACGCTACAAGCAGAGTTCACTCCACGCACACTGAACGAGAGAGCTATGCTAGTAGTATCAGCGACTACGGCGATGTGGAAGACACGAAGACGGCCGACAAAATTCATTCTATCCCTCCCAGCCCTTCCGAAGCCTCCGTACAGACATCATCTCTTGCAGCTTCATCCGGCGGTCCTGTAGGAGGAGCAACGTAATCGTCTACTCAGTGAAAATTCCATCTGCTGCTAGCACTTTAGCTGCAGTTTCAGATACATAATATGACTATCTATATATCCCTGACGGTTCCGAGTTTACTTGTATCGCATTGACACGTTCAGATGTTTGGGTTCGGTCGTTGAAAGTAGAGGTGTTTGGGGGTTGTTTGGGGCCATTCATGGCTGATTTAGTCGTTGAGCTAGGCCTAGGTAGTGGCGACCAGCTGTGTACCGTCCGAACCTATGATAATGGATGTGGAATTGAGAGCTGCTGGTTTCTGCATATTGGACTGTATTCGTACGATTAATGACATGTTGACACATGAACACTACTATCATTTGTTCTCTCACAGTCTTGGGACGATGAATATGAATATCTTGTGATGCGCTGAGCAGGCAGACAGGCCGTTTTGGAGGTTGGCTGTGTCTATCACTAACTACTATGTAGAGGCAACAGGGGGGTTTCGGTGACTTTTGCCCAGAAATTCAAACACGCTTTTCCCTTTTGGGGCTGTAGCCTGAGCTGAACCACCTACATAGTATGCAGCCTCTCTAAATGACAACCCAGCTTTTGGCTTCCCGCCCACTATAAAATCATCGAGCCGTTCCTGCCGTCTTCGTGATTTAGATTGTGTTTTCTGGTTTCAGTGAAAAATTCAACCCAGAAGTCTACATCGCTCAAAATGCCACCAAAGAAGCGAAGCCGCGCCGCAGGTAAACAAAAGGCTGACGGGTCAGATTCGGAAGACAACAAGTCCACGAAGAAGCAAAAGGATATTCAGAAGGCAAACTCCAGTAAACTAATAGTTCCTGTTGATGAAGGCTGCCAAGCAGATTGTGAGGCTCTATTACCTAACTATACTACCTTCTCGCTAATTTCCGTGCGAAGCAACGCAGAGCGTCTACATTGCTGATGACGGGACTATCTATGATGCATCCCTAAACCAGACTAACGCTGGAAACAACAACAACAAATTCTATCGTATTCAGATCGTTGAAACCCCTATTGGACACTTGTATGGCCAGTTCTTTATTTACTCCTTGATCCTTTCATTCCAGTTCTCCTGCATTTGTATCAATCAAGCTTCCCTTAGAACAAACCGTTCTTCATTATAACATAACTGACGCATGCATGCAGCTGTTGGACTCGCTGGGGCCGCGTTGGGTAAGTGCTGTATCATGACTATTGCTTCATCATGACGTATTGGACCATTCTGCCATCTAGCATAATTATCAATTGGGTATCGAATGTGTCACAGCTCTACTTTTGGCTAACATCGCTAAAGTGAACACGGCCAATCTGCTCTTCTTGGTGATGGTGACCTCGATGATGCCTTGAAGAACTATGAGAAGAAATTCAAGGACAAATCGGGACACAAGTGGGTTGACCGACTTGACCCTCCCAAGAAAGGCAAATACACCTTCATTGAAAGGTCATACGAAGAAGACGATGACTTGGGCGGTAACAGTAAAGGGAAAGGGAAAGGGAAAGGAAAAAGTCGTGCTAATGATTCTGGCAAGGCCAGAGAGATTGCGGAGAGCGAGCTGGAACCTCAGGTCCAGGAGCTGATGAGACTCATCTTTAACCAACAATTCTTCTCCGCCACGATGGCCGAAATGTCCTACGACTCAAATAAACTACCTCTTGGGAAACTTGGCGATAGGACCATAAAGCAAGGCTTTCAGGCCTTGAAAGACCTCTCTGAACTTTTCGTTAATCATTCTCTAGCCCAGTCAAAACACGGAACGAGTTATATTGAAGCGGTTAAGGACCTCAGCAATACTTACTATACCGTCATACCCCATGGTACGTAGAATGATAGCCTGACTGTTTTATAATATGTATGCGTCTCTGGAGGATAACGTTGGGCAACAATGGTTGTTTATGATTGAACGGTTTATTAGAACTACGAGGACCAGTCTTAATTTGCAAGTTGCTAACGAATTCAAGATTTTGGACGCCAACGTCCTCCTGTAATCGATACCGAGGCCATGCTCAAAAAAGAAATTGATCTACTAGACTCGCTCAGCGATATGTCTATCGCAGACGAAATCATGCAAGAAGCCGAAGAAGATGTTGAGGGTGTGATACCAAACCCTCTAGATGGACAGTACAAGGGTTTGGGAATGAACGAAATGAGTCCCTTGGACCATAAGTCTTCAGAGTTTAAATATCTTGAGGAATATCTTCTTAAATCCCACGGATCAACTCACTACATGAATTTTAAAGTCGAAGAAATTTTCCGTATCGAACGCCATGGAGAACGAGATCGATTTCGTGCTTCTCCATTCTCGAAGGTGAAAGGGGCGAAGGCGGACCGCCGTCTTCTTTGGCATGGATCGCGCTGTACGAATTATGGAGGGATACTGTCCCAGGGTCTACGTATCGCGCCGCCTGAAGCTCCTGTTTCTGGCTACAGTAAGACAAATACCTAGCGATCTCTTTATTGATTTATATCTTAGGAGCGATCTTGAAGAAAACAACTTCTTCAGACGCTGATCCTTGATCACTGAAGCTAATTTTGTGGATAGTGTTTGGCAAGGGTGTATACTTGGCTGATATATCCTCTAAATCGGCTAATTATTGTGTTCCTTCATTGAGCAATAACACTGCCTTACTTTTACTATGTGAAGCAGAACTCGGCAAACCAATGTTAGAGCTCATACGTGCAGACTCTGGTGCCGGTGATAGAGCAAAACAGAATGGGCATTTCGCCACCTGGGGTAAGGGCCAGACTGCTCCTCGTGGCTGGAAAGAGTAATATTCACCCCAACAAAAATTAGATGGTGACTGATTTTTAATAGCGGGGCAAAGATTCACAAGTCACTTAAGGGTGTCAAATTGCCCGATACAACGGAGGCACCGGGAGATAGCAAGGTGCAAGGTGCCTATCTTCAGGTGAGTGAGAATAATCGCAGCCATTCGTCCATGGACAGTACCGTAGACTTGGCCATTCTTACCATTCATAGTACAACGAGTATATCTGCTACGACGTCGCTCAGATCTGTCTAAGATATCTGTTCCGTGTGAAAGTCACCTAAAAAGAACTTATCAAAAGCATGGGCTTGCAAACGTGCATAACAAGAATGAGTGGAATTTCTGCCAGCACTTTTCAAAGAGGGTATCGTGGGAAAGAACGCGCTACAAAAGTTGCTCTTATTCATCGAGCATTGCAATGAACTTCAAATTGCTGGAGCTAGCCTGTTTCTACGCATGTTAATTCCGTACAATTGCTTACTACAGGCGCCGATAAATAGGTAGATCCGTACCAACAAAATGCTAGCTATGTGCATCCATGTTCTAGCAGCGATTATAATTATCTGTTGATTCCATATTCTTTGTTGAACGCCCTCCCTATTACAACCCGTCTGATCTCACTGGTTCCAGCTCCAATTTCGTACAGTTTCGCATCTCTCAATAGCCGTCCTGCGGGCATCTCATTCATGTAACCCATACCGCCAAGTAGTTGTATTGTATCAAGAGCACACTCACTAGCGCGTTCTGCAGCATAGAGAATAGCGCCAGCACAGTCTTGAGTGCGGATTGGCTCGCCCTCATCTATACGCTTCGCTGTAGCATATGTATATGATTGCGAGGCCCGCATCTTCGTGTATATATCCGCGAGCTTACCCTGGATAAGTTGATTTGTAGCTATAGGGGCCCCAAACTGTGTTCTAGTGTGAGTATAAGGGAGAGCGACGTCCAGGCACGATTGCATTATTCTAAAAAATGAAACAAAAATGGTTAGCATGACGAGTGACAAGGGCGGGCTTGATCATTAATTCGAGAACATACCCAAGTGGTCCTGCGCTCAGAACAAGCCTTTCTAGATCAAGTCCTTCCATAAGAACTTTCACACCCTTGTTTACTGGTCCAAGAACATTCTCTTGGGGGACGAAAACGTCTTCAAAGACAAGCTCGCCAGTATTCGACCCTCGCATCCCTAATTTGTCCAGTTTGCGGGTGACAGAAAATCCTGCAACAGAACTGTCTACAATGAACGCAGTGATGCCATTTTTGCCCCCTCTTGGTTCTGTCTTCGCATATACAACCACCCGATGAGCATCTGGGCCCTATGAGACATTAAATTAGATCACTATAAGGTAGGTATATTCCATACGTTTGTTATCCACATCTTAGTCCCATTGATTATGTAGCCACCGTCAACTTTTTTTGCCGTTGTCTTCATGCTCACAACATCGGATCCCGCACCATGCTCTGACATAGCTAACGCCCCAATTTGTTCCCCAGTTATGAGGCCCGGAAGGAACCGTTGTTTTTGATCTTCGTTGCCGTTAAGGCAAAGCTGATTGACGCAAAGTTGAGAATGTGCGGCATATGAAAGTGCAATACTGGCTGTAGGCCATTTAGCAATGCATCCATACTAGTATAATGGGGACGTGTCACCAGACGCTCTGCTCAGCTCTTCCATAACAACGCAATGGGCTTGATAACCCATTCCCATACCGCCGTATGCCTCTCCCGCTGTCATACCAAGAAACCTAATAATAGTAAGCTTTCTAGTACTCATCAGCTCAGCGCGTATCGTACCCAGCCTCGCCAAACTTCTTCCACATTGAATTAGGAAACTCATTTTCCAAGTCCGTCTTTGCGGCGACTTCTTCAGGTATCTCGCGTTCTTTCATGGTCAGCTCAGAACCTGAAAAAAAAAACCCCCTCCAAGAGAAAAGCTTAACAACTTACTCGTAAATTCGACCACACTCTCTCTTAATTCCGCCAATTCCTCCACAGTTGGCGGTTTGAACCCTTGTGGGTGCTTGTTCGTGGCATACCGTCGTTTACTTACCAGTAGGTGATGCCGGTGCCTTACCACCGTCCGCAAATTCCCTGCAAAAGACCGTAGAATCATGATGACCGTGGCAATACAGAATCTTCCATCGTTTCTAAAGCAACTTGGTTCAAAGTTATTCCTATGCTCTCAATCGGCTCGCTATGTGGAGGCCCCGGATCTGCGGGTATCATCGGCATAGTACTGCCAAGGCCGTCTCCGCACCTGTTCTTCCAACAGCGTACCAAGCCATTGAGACTAGCCTATAGACTACAGTACATACTAGGTAGACTTCCAGCCTGTATGCTCATAGGATCATTAAACATTCTTACATTTTTTCCCATAATTGTCCCTGCTATCAAAGCCGAATGTACGCGAGTTGTGCATCAGTAACAAGATGGCTACTAAAATATTTATTGTTTCTTATCATCTGTTCTACAACGTACACGGTTTCAAATGTTCATAAACCTTGGATTTTCATGTTTGGAATTTCCACCTTATATCCTCATCTCCCTGCCATTCATCCTCCGATGTTAATATTGTCCCTCTCTCTGCCAATGCTTTGTCTTTAACATTGTTTTCACGTCTTAAAACAAGCCACAGGCACCCAACCACTAGTACGTTCGCTACTAGATAACCTAACGCAAATCCGTGGCCCAGAAAGAATCTTGGCGCAGTCTCCGTCCTGTACAATTGGGTTCCTAGTACGGCTCCCAAATTACCGATACTAATCTGCATAGCATTTGCTGTGGCTCGCTTTGTTTGTCCGGAGACATTGTTGGCTGGCCAAGAAAGTACGATCGCGCAAGACGGGTAAATTCCCGCTGCGGCAAGCACTGTTCCTCCATAAGACGCCCATGTGGAAGGCGCACTGAGTAAAACAATATATCCTATGATCGCTAGTGAAGATGTTGCCATAATGAATGGAGCCCGAAAACGATATCTTTCTGACAGTATTGCCACAATTACTGTCAAGGTAGTGGCAATAGCGTATGGAGGGATGCTTAACAACTGAGCCTGAGCAGCTGTGAATCCTAGTTCTCTAATAATGGTCGGCTTCAAGCTCGTTAGCTTAGGCTTAGGGTCTTAGGGTGTTACAGACCAAGAATAAGGACAACGTGTATAGAGGAAGGCTCATCGTATGGAAGCCAAGACCATATAACCAGCATTTATAATCCTTAAAGGCTTTAGTAACATCATTCCAAGCGAATTCTTCCTTCCGGGTTGCATCGTTATCGTGCTTAAGTCTTAGCTGAACTTGATTCCGTTCCTTTGCCGAAAGAAAAGCAGCCGTCGCAGGATAGTTACTGATGAAGAAGTACGCAGCGAAAGACACAATAACTAGATTTGTATTCAGCTCTTCATTGACGTAAAAGATGGGCTTGAAATGATTTTGCAACTCGTATTTGTACTCTGGGGCAGCAACCGCATAAGATGGAATCAAGCTGGAAAGTTTAGGAAGAAGAATCCATATGACATACTAGTAAGCAAGCCCTGGAAAACCTATTAACGAAGTGCTGACTTCAGGTAGAATACAGCTCACCTCCAGGATAAATATCCAGCGCCAGCCTCTGTAGCCTCCTACTCCGTCCATATGAGCGACTAACAAAGTTAACAACCTCGTCCGACAGCACCCACGGTCGGTCATGATTGTCGCCGATCATTGCTGATTTAACATTGGGAAAAAGGAATCGACAAGCCTTACTGCCATATGCCAATATTCCGCCAAACGCACCAGCAAGTGAAGCAGCGCTGAAAAACAGGGCAACCCGGTAGTGCTGTTCGTTGCGCTTATACCACTATCAATTGATTAGCCTGAAATCGAAAAGAAGCAGACCATCGCACGGATTGTCTCTCCGACTCATCGCTCCTGAAACGCGAAACAAAGAAGATCGAGAGAATTTACCATAGACATATAGAATACAACCCCTATGATTGGAAGCGTCAGGTAGCTCAGCTGCTAGACTTCGACTAGGACGTGAATGAGGTGAAATACCTGGGAAAAGTCCAGATTCTGCCACACCCAGGAAAAATCTAACGATGTAAAATCCTGCTAAGCTTTGTGTCACGCCCTGGAGAGTGCTGACAATCCCAAAAGCCAACGTCAAGGTAGGAAGCCACATTTTGGGTGTTGTTCTCTTCAAGACAATGTTACATGGAACCTCGAATATCACATATCCAATAAAGAACAGCGTAAGTCCAGTTAAATATTGATTTCCGCTCATGCCCAAGTCATCTGTCAGCCCTTCGATCCTCGCGTTGGCTACATTGCCTAATTTCGCGAATCTATCAGCCCTACTGACCAAGCTATCGACCATTCGGCATGTTGCATGTTTATTAGGAGGTCACAAGCGCATTGGCTATGCGTGTGCTTGTAACTGCATTGTTGGGGTTTGCGCTTGCACTAATTCAAGAGCTGTGGTATCAAGCTATCACTCACTTCGGTCTAAAAATGAAAGGAGGTATAAAATGGTGACGCCTGGGAGTAGCGTCAGGTCAATCTTGCGCATCAGTGCCTTGTCATCATTAGGGGACAACGGAACAAAGTCCTTGGACGACGATGAAGGAGATGCTTGGGCCGGAGCCTTGTCAGACCCCGTACCCGCAACAACATGGTCTTCGGGGAGTGCCATCAGAAACGAGACTGTGTAGAGATTGGAGTGATCCTTTGAGAGACGGAGGTAAGATCCGGATGCACCACATACTTAAACAGCTGCGGGCTGCGGTATAAGCTAGATTTGTAGCCAGGAGTCTATCTCGTATGTTTTAAGCCGAAGAAAGGCACAATAGAACCAGGCGTCCTGTTGGGAGCATTACAGTTTCAGTGATTGGCTCAATGGGGCGGGTTGGAAATGATGTGATTTAGGGCTGGTATTGATCAATTACCTAGCCCCTATCCACTGCCAAGACCAGCTGGAGAGCACCAGCGTTAGCATGGGAAGCTCTAGCCTCCAGGTGTGAGCGAGAATATACCTTAGGCAGGTAGGTAGATACCTAGGTATATATTGCGAGAGTCTTCAAGCTCATTAAATATCTCGATTCGAATCCGCGCGAAATACATGTACCCCAGCTACATGGGGTATCTTTGGCAGTCCTGTTGTTGATAGGACAGAAACCTCCCTTGTCAGATAGTCCTCATTCGAAGCACCCTGGGGGGAAGTCATCAATGCTGGTGACTTAAAGTATAGATTCATACATATAACCATCGTAACAATAAAGGAAAAGCTGCCTGGAACGTCCAGCACGTCGCGTTATAATTAGAGTACAGAAAATGAGCTTGACAATCCTAGATCTCATATTTTTCTTAGTCTCCTTCGATATTTACTCACTTCCAAACAGTCTATTACCAGAAATAAAAAGTTGAACTAATGCCAGTAACTCTGTAACAGGAGTAAGGACTTACCTTTGTTATCTGTCTTCTTAGCTTCCTATTATGGTATGCCTTAATACATACTGCAACCATCGATATTAGAAGACAGTGGGGATCGACGCCCTTGAGCTTTCAAGTCTTAAGCTTTCTCCCAGACTAATTTCAATACCGGACAGTCAATTCTTGAAGTTGTCCATTCAGCTAAACTTGAGTCATTGCAGTAATAGCAACGGGTTTCTCTTACACTTCCGAGAGTATTTCTGTTTTATCTAAAACCATGACAACCCACCTATCATCAGGTACTATGAGGGCACTCAAACGTTTGCAACTTCAGCTTGCATTATATGCTTTATGGGTTGTGCCCTTGACCTTGGCGGTCTACGCTCCAAATTCATCCCGTTTGAAATGCTTTTCTTTTGTTTTTGTCTGGCGTTATCTGCGTCTCTTAGTCGGGGCTTTCTCTTCTTTCGGTCATAAAAAAGCTCAAGTTCCTATTACCTTAGGACTGACGCCCTTAGACGTCACAGTAATACTACCTACGGTTGATCCTTTCAGTATCGAATTCCAGGAGACTATTATCAGTGGATTAAGATCGGGTTGTCACGCATTAATTGTTGTCACGGTGGGACAAGAGACAAAACGACAGGCAGAAGTCACCCTCGAAAAATTTGGAACTAAGGTCCAAGTTTACTCTACTAGTTGTGCTAACAAACGTGTTCAAATTGTGGAAGGACTGAGGCATGTTCGAACCAGCCTCGTGGTTCTGGCGGATGACCATGTGTTCTGGCCAAGTCCGAAGTTTATCACCTCACTTATTGCTCCCTTTGGAGACTTTACTGTAGGAAGTGTTGCTCCTCACAAACGAGTTCGACGTATGGCAAACAGGTTGCAGTCGTTTCCATCCACAGCCTCGCTTCTAAATCTTTTGGGCTGCCTCTACTTGGAACGCCATAATTTTGACCTAAGCGCCACTAATGGGATAGACGGTAGTGTTTTTGTTGTTTCCGGGAGAACTGCTGCCTATCGATCTCAAATTCTTTGTGATCCCGACCTTATGTCTGCATTCACAAACGAAACATGGTTTTTTGGAAAAGTTGGTCCGCTAAATGCAGATGTATGTTTAAAATTCCAACACCGCTTTGCAGCCCTTGGTCATTCTGAAGTTCATCTAGTTTGATTTTTCTACTGGGATGCATGAGCCTTACTAACGCAGCAACTTCTGCAGGACGATAACTTTTTGACAAGATGGGTCGTAAACAAAGGATGGAAAATTCGATTTCAGACTGCTCCAGAAGCATTGATGGAGACATCACTAGGAGTCGAGGGGGGTTATCGGAAATTTCATGCCCAGCTACTTCGTTGGGTCAGGGCAACGTGGCGAAGCAACTCCACGAGCATATTTTATGATAAGGCTGTTTGGAGTTCCCAGCCATGGGCTATCTATTCTATATATCTCTCAAGCTTTTTCAATTTCGCCCTCTTGGTTGACCCCTTGCTCATCTACCTGGCAAAAGAGGTCGCGGTTGAGCTGCAAATATCCACTAGCAGGACTTCGTTTGCCATGGGCCTTTGGATAGTGTCTAGCAAGCTTGTGAAGTCATTCCCCCACTTTCAGCGGCACACTGCAGATATCCTGTATTTCCCATTATGCATTATGTTTGGATATTATCATTCTCTTTTGAAACTCTACACTCTTTTTACGGCAGGAGATTTGTCCTGGGGTAGCCGTCCAGGTCTCGTAAAATAGAGGAACCTGTTATTTGGGCTGAAAACAGGCCAGAGTTTCCATTTAATATGACAAGGCTGACAGAATAGGCTCATTTCGTGAAACCTTCTTTTGCACTAATGGGGTAACGACTGTGACTTCACAGGTGACTCTGAGCACTCAAAATAATGTTGGTAGGTGGAGCGTTTCTGAACTATGGGTTATCAAATGAAACTAGTTCTCTTCTCTGATTACAGATATACCAATTCTTCACGGGATTAAATTGTGTTATTCGATCTTGGCTCTGTGAATATATTTTGGGACAAAAAATGCATCAAAGTTAGTTGAGGGTATACCACTTAACAACAGTGTCTCATCTATAACGGATGTATTGTTTGCTATTTTCTTACAAAGGGAGTCCGGTGATAGGATTAAGTCCACTCAAAGCAGCTCTTAAGGTTGTTTCAGTTATCAAAAGCCCTTCAGGGAGTTGTTCACCGGTAACGGCGAACAGTTGATTGACCATATTAGCAAGGGAGGCTAATGTAATAGGATGTGGCGATTTGGTCCATCCTAACTGGTAGGGTAGCCGCTCTTCCTCTGGAGGCAGTGTTAACCAAAACTAAAAAGCAGTAAGATTCGCACGAACGTACCAAACAAGCTTTGAACATAATTACGGGGAGCGGACGTCGCGAAAGGGGAGCTACCCATTGTTGAAAGATATAGTGCTGTTTCACCATAGCTGAAGATAAAGTGTTGAGGCATGTAGGTAAAGGCTGGGTCACGAACGCTCTCTGTTCGAACACGATGATACCTTCCCATGGCGCTATTCTCAATTTCGAAATCAGAGCCCTCAGGGATGAACGATAAGACGGAGTCCCAAAGTGTTTGATTGAAATTTATGTTGTTACCAAAAAACTTATCACCTCTGTATTCAGTTAGCTTTTGATGGGCTACGAGACATATGGACACTGTAGCTAGACATACCGACTAAGACTTGCATCATGCTCGATAGGAAAATTGTGAAGTTGTAGGTGGTCTAGATCGAAGAAAGGATTCAAGAGGTCCTGGCTAGGACTTACAAGAAGTTAGCATAGTTGTGAGAGGTATGATAATTTATCGGGGTTTAAGGTGGCTTTCAAAGCACTTGTTGAATGTGGCGACTTCATTCATAAGGACTCCGCTCTTGAATGGGACGAGGTATGATAGATTTGGTAGTTAGCTCACTTAGAAAAGAGACCAGCTCCTCCAATGGCGATAGTAAAGCTGCCAAGAGTTGTATTAGCTACGAATAAAGAGGTCCTGGATTGTAGACAACAAAGTGCGACAAAGATGCTTCATAATACTAACTCTGGCCCCATGTTAAGACCGTCTGCGAGCCCCCGAATTAATATGGGCAATGTGTTTCCCTGTAAACGTTAAAATGGGCTGGGAAAACGCAATCGTAAATATGGATTTCCGCTGGAAAAAAAATTATATATGGACTCATATGATTTTTCTAAGTGATTAAATTATGACATCTGGCGCTGGGCAGCGGGCCGTGAGTAGAATATAAGCCTACCCTTCCTGAACGGGGAATGAATCCGTGGTTGGCTAGTGAGTTAAGTCCTGGACACGGTGACCGGACTGTGCTTAATCAGTACGAAATTCCACGAGCTTATTATGGACCGGCGTAGTAAAGGAGCTTCCTACCATCTCCAGGCCCCGGAGCAATGTAGGGAGGAAATACTTCAGCAGCTGTTCGCGGCCAGGGAACCGCAGCCTCACAGCTAGCTAGGCTGGCTAGACCTAGAAACAGAGTAGATAAAGACATCTGTTGAGGTCTTTATGCCTGTGGGGTTGAACAGACCAGAAATACCAAGAGAACATGAAAGAAGTTGAATTATTATTCAACAACAAGAATCTACAAATGTCCTATTTTGACCACGGTTAAGAGTTGAGCCTACGATGATGCTCCGCCAAGGTAAAGGTAGCCTCGGTTGGGCTTTTGGAACTATCATGATCCGCACCACCACGCAGAAGCTTGACATGATAGGGAAGGCTCCTGGCTCTTTAAGATGCCTTTGGAATAAAGTGGATGTGATTGGCTTGGTGAGCCCAAGCCCTTTCCTATTGCAGTTATTGATCGGCGGTGCGGTTCTGTCTCTGCTGCATGCAATCGAGATATTATTCCTAACAGTAACAGGCCATCGGCTGGCGTTGATGGTGACGTTTCGCAGCACGTCTGGTGCCGTTGATTTTGCGGTCTCGTAGATTTCCGAGGTTGTTCAGTAGCCTTACCTTGGATGTGCTTTTAAGCTCTGATAGGCTGGTAGGGAAAATCTACTGATGGTCAAATGTAATAGCTGGTCATATTAATGATTAAGCACGTGTTTCTCTTGCTCTCCGAATCAAAGCCAGTATTTATAGAAGCTATTTTTTCCATTATTATTTATGAGATAAGCCTCATGCAGTCCCGCCCAGCAGTATCATTGTCTGACAGCTGTCAGGGTTTGAAATTTACGAAACAGCGACCTCATCTGTTGCACCTCATGTTTATTTACCTACACCACCTACGAAAAAAAAGTCTCTCCTGGCTACACACCCTTGAGGAACTTCCCGGGGTCTTGGACACCGCGTTCGAAGTCCGTCGGCGTTAGGTGCATCTACGTGCATGGAATCACGCCTGCGTTAGCATGCTGCAGAGCTCACGGGGCGCGTTGATGCACATCGAAACGCAGGAAGCTTTAAAGTTGCCTGAAGCCGGTGGGAAATTGAGGGACATGTGGTGGCCTACCTATCGGGTAAAGATTACTTGGCACTCTTGTGTATAATACCTAACAGAGTGTGATGGTGGCCACTGGCGCTCGATATTAAGTCTACGCGGACGGCAATATAACCTTGCAAATTCTCGATACATTCGAAGGAGATGTCCGGAATATGGATTCAAACATTCGTGATAGCCTCGAAACAGAAGTGTTGTACGATACCAACAAGCAAGATACCTTCTAACGTCTTTGTGGCTGAAGTTCAAAGACTGGCGATCTCCCTGTAATGAAAAATAAACGGCTTAAAATATCTACCTACCTAGTACATACCTAGGTAGGCACTTAAAAAAGCATCTATCCGTACGGTCTTACCCACCAGAATTAACTAGAGGTGAATTGCCCAGCAGAGGATCCTAAGTATTGACGTTCCTACAAGACTTAACTCAAGGGCCACCGATCTTCTTTAAGTTTTTAGACTTTGATGCGACCAGCCGCATTCGCCATTCGAGAGCCATTCAATATTGACATCCCTACGAGGTCCTGGCGCTTGTTAACACGGTAACTCCTGGAGCAAAAAATTGCGCCAGCAAGCATATTAGTAGCGCGTTTTGGAGGAGGGCGGAATCTAACTAACAGGCTTTCTCATCAGCAGCTCAACTTAAATTCAAAATGATTCAGGCCAAATCCACTGGAAGAAGGAGCCACTAAGAGTGGAATTTGACGAGTTTTATGAACTATTGTTTTCCTTTAAAGAATCTAATCGAAAAGCATTAGGCCCCTTTCTGCCGGGGAGTATCTGTCCCTTGTTACATGCCAGCCCCCACACCTTACTCTGGAACCCGAGGTTCCTTGGTCCTTGGCTTTAGTCCGGGACATTGAATAAGTGAGCTTTTGTTCTATGTGGTGATGCCACGGAAGAGCGCCCGTCATTATTTACCGGGGCCCGTGCCTCAAGGCTCAAGGTCAATAGGGACTTAGCGGGTGTTCTTGACGAGCGCTAACTAGAGCTTTTCGCCTTGTCAAGTTGTCAGTATATTATAGCAGGTACAGTGAACGTAAACACTCCGAAACCAACACCGAACACTGAGTGAGAAAAGAAGGATTGGACATCCAATTAAGCATCCTTTTAAGTCGGTTGATTGTATTATACGCCATTTCAAATAGGGACAATATCAAAGGGGAGAGGTGCAAGATTAATGTGCGTTAGTTGAAAAGTTTGATTGCAAAATAAGCTACGCGCGCTAAGGGAATAGGAGGAAGCTGCAACTGCTGGACCTCGTAAACCCTGCGAAGAGAACGGACACTCGTCGCCATTTACTTTTGGCAAGACGATGCGAAGATGTCCGCATCATCAACCGCGCTGGGTAGCTATCGTGAAGATGGAAGTATGGAGGATAATAATTCGTATTCATCAACCCGACGGAGCTGTAGACGACGATAATGATACTGGTGGAAGTACGATACGATCGGCAGGACCACCCCTTCGCAATGCCGGAACTGTGTCCTTTCGCGGCCCAGGGCCCAGTCTTCTCTCTCGCTTCTCGAATAATGATAGCCGTCTTGGTGCTGGTTAATCGAAGCGGGATGACGGCAAGTTGCTGGCGCCCATTATTATTCAATATACTCCCTCCCTCCTCCCCGAGTGACCCCTTCCGTCTATTGTTCGAGCCGCCACAAGTGCGACGGAATTAGACTGCAGTGTTTTTGCTCCTTTCAGTTTATGTTTTTTTGTTGAATAACGTTAAATCAAGCAGTTTCTTCAAACAGTTCATCTCGTTTAAGCTCCGCATGCGTGGTGGTGGAATGCACGGCGATATCGTAGACATCATCTTGTTGTCCACCATGATAATGATGATCACCAACCAAAAAAACGCCGTCGCCAAGGTACGACTAAGGAAACACAGTTAGCGGTAGCAGACTTTTTGTCTTCCGGGCCCTTGGGAACGCAGCATGCATGAGGCACCTGCCCTACTTAGTAGCATGCAAGTAGGCACAGATGAGTGAGGGATGCAAAGCCATTATTACTATTGATCTCGGACGAGTACCCCACTACTGCCATCCAATTTCCTCGACAGTTTTACGGCGAGATTCTTCCGGAGGGAGGGTATTGGTAGCCAGGCCCATGTTCTACGGTGGTGATGGTGATGGTGACAAGTCTCGAGTCTCTAATCTGTACCTAACAACAATGGACCTACCTACCTACCTTCAGGAAGGTAATTACTCGTGGGTAGTTTCCCAGGCCGGCGTGGCTACGTGCCTAGACGCCTCCCCTGAGCAAGGTAAGGTAAGGTAATTTAAAAAGAAAAATAATAATTAAAAAATGAAAACTAAACCTCCAGAAGAAATTGGTGCTCCTATCCCACAAGTGCCAACCGTCGCCTTTGCTAACACAACCGGCACAACACCCCTTCTCCACCCTCCGGCCTGACCACCACTCCAACCGGGTGATTTCTAGGCCAATTAATGCCGGCACTGCAGGCCCATCAACACCCACCACCACCGCTACTACTGCAGCACGAAAGCAGTAGGGAAAGCCTGCTTGTCTTTGGGTTAGGGGAAAAATGGGGGCAGCGGTTTAAGTACCAGCGTTGTGCGCGCGCGCACACTAATAATTGGCGACGCGAGCAGAGCGCTCTGAGCAGTGAGCAGTGAGCAGAGCAGACAGTCAGTCAGTGGCAGCGCAAGCACCACCACCACCACCACCATTACCACCACCACCAGCAGCGACCAAGTGAGGATCGTTGCTCCTTTCTTGCACCGTGGTCCGCCGCCGCCGCCCCCCCCATCTCCGTCTTCCGGCCTCTATAACCCAACTGCAGTAGCACGCATTCTCCTGTCCCTCTTCCCCTTCTCTCCCGCGACCTCGCCTCTCGCCCACCTCACCCTCCTTTCGTACTCGACGCCTCATCTTCGTTCTTCTGTCGCAAGCAATATCTACGGCCCCCTTTCTCACCATCTCCTTTTCTCGTTTTCGCATTGTGGTGCCCTATGTTTTAGCTGTAAGTTAATGCCAACCAACTGCTTTCATTTTTCTGGGGGGCACATCGCCTCCCCAGCACGAAAAGGGCAAACGGAAGAGCGCCGCAGAAAAAAAAAAAAAAAAACTTGTCACTCTCCTCCTTTCCTTCCAGTCCTCACATCAATGGCGCAAGTGCAAAGCAATGTTCTTGATTGATCTGCCTGATCATGAATGCCTTCAAATGAGTTCATACTGACTATTTACTTAATTAAGGCGACACACAAATTTCCTCTTCCTTGGTCTTGCGGAGTGCATTTAACGGTCGTGCATTGAAAATAATTGGGTTTTAAAGGAGCTTATTTGGACCATATATACACATTAAAAAAACGGACATGACGTACTACGATGGACCGGCATGGCAGGCTCCTGGCCGTCAGCCTTCATGGGATCAGCCACCTCCACCGTCGCGATCCGGTAAGTGTCGGATGAATTAGAGCTACTGCTTTATTGACGCATTGCTAGGAGCTAGCTCCGCATTGCCTCGCGAGGATTCAGCTGCATTTGGCTCCCAATTCGAAGGTACGTTAAGATCAGCATGCGCGATCGATATCTTCCAACCTAGTTTCTCACGCTGACTAAATCAGAGGTCGATAGAGCTCTCGATAACCTGAACAAAAGCGGAAAGCTGTTTATGCCGGGTCGGCGTGAATCACTTCCCATGGGGCCCCCTGGGCGAGGTTATGGAGATTTTGGTGCGTAGTCCAGAGTCTTGGAACTGCTCGTGCGCTTACTCGATAACAGATCCTCGGATGGGTATGCCGCCGCGGCATCATTCGATGGATTTTGATCCTTCACGACCCCACTCGGCTTCCAATCTCCAAGGATACTACGCAAACCAGAGATTCCAGCCCCGCCACAATGAACCCGATCAGATGCAACAGGCTAAACGCCGTATGGCGGCTCAACGCGAAAGAGAACTGCGGAATTACCATCAAGAGCAGCAGTATAACCGAAGTGGGTTTTCGAGTGTTGAAGACGGCAGCGGATCTGACTCACACCAGGCGTAATGGCAGATGCCTCTCAGGGTAAACCCGACCGCTCAAACAGCCCCAGTATCATGAACGAAGAAGAGCGGCGTGATCTGATTGCTCGCCAGCACCGTGCACTCTACGGTAACGATGGTTTCTTTGGGGAAGGCAGCAGTTTCGGGGAAGACGGCCATACACCTCGCCCTGGTTCTCAGGCTACCGGCCCTCTCAGTGCGCGCGGCCATTCGCCCATGGCTTTTACCAATTTTGGAGGCCAGGATAACAACCAGAGTGGCGCCTCTGAGGATGCCTCCAAGGGTCCATCGCCTAAGCCTTCTGGCAATCGGTCCCGTAGCAACAGCAATTCCTCACCTGCGTCCAACGCCAACCCTCAAAACTTCACCTTGTTCGATCCAACATCCAATCCTCAGCAATCCTCAAGGACGTCAACCTCTTCACCGGGTACTTCTCCACCTCACCCGGGTAAGACAAGCGCCCCCGCGCCGATCGGTACGCGACCGATGAATCCTGCCCTCAACAAGCGTAACACGCCTCCTGCTTCTAGCCCGCTGAGTTTTGGTTTTGCGGCAAACGAAAGTAGCCAACAAGGGGAACGGGCGAGCAGCGCGGCGAGCAACCCGGCACCGGGAGGAAAAGAAAATACGGGAAGCACTGTTGGATGGGGCAGCTCCAGCGGTGTCTGGGGGAGTAAAGGTGGACTTGGAGGTGTTCAGGCTTCTGTTTGGGGTTAGAAATGGACTCTCGTTTAGATGACAGCTGCACGAAAGGCGCTACTGTGAGGGTGTTTGGTCGCATTTCTTCTGGTCAACGATACAACATGCATCTAGGGTGTTATCAAACGCGTATAATATTAGGGGTTTCTGCTGGCTTACTTGGCCATGATATTGATACTGTCAAAACTCAAAGGGGGGTTGGGAAGTCAACATGGAGCAGCTCGGATAGGGTTCGGGGGTGTCTTAGGTTTTGAGGTTGTTTTCGTCATTTTTTTGGCCACCATGTCCGCTGCAAGGGATTGGAATGCTAATTGTTTCTCCCATGGAGTCGGTGCTGGGACCACGTGGGTTGTGCAGGTTTATGCACTGTTGCAAGAGCAAAAAGTAAAGGCGCATCGCTGCATCAGCATGATGTGTCGTGTCGCCAACTACACAATTGGCTTGTCTGTTTGCTGGTTGTTTGGATGGCTTGCTACGGACGGCGTTTATGTATAAAGAATAAGGTCGGGGCGATTGGACTTAGAGGACCGGTTAAGCTTCGTATGGAGGTGTTGCTTGGGCCGGCTCTACCCAGGAGAAGTGCTTGACACTGGGGCTGGTGGTAGACTATCTTCTACCTACCTACCTATGAATGTATCGTATGTCTACGGCATTCCCTCTTTCCCTCTTTCATATTTGCTCTGTGTGATATTAAACCAATCGAGTGGAGCTCTGGATGCTTTTAAATGTAAGGGCGATTTTCAGCCGGTCAAAAATTCATACCCTAGAGATCAAGGCGGTTCTCTGTTTGCTGCTTCACAAGAGTGGGTGCGGATGCTGTACGAGAAGAAGTTGCATAGCATCAAAATACCCACCTACTTACCTATCTAGTGTAGGTATTTTGATGCTATACAACGTCTTGCGCACTGCTGTTGAGCTGTGGAGACTGCCTTGGGATCGGGAAACTACGGGACGTAACCGGCATTTGCTGCTAGCAGCTTGCGTGGGGCACGTCATGGACCCAGCGCTAGAATCTTCGCGTTAGGGCTGAGCGAAGTCCTGCGACTACGCTTGCCCTCCAGGCTCCCGGCCACCTTTAAGTTCGCCAAAAGGATCGACCTCAGCCGCCAGATGAAACATTCCCCCCAGCAGACGATGATGGTGATTGCGATAACCTGAAAAGCTCCTTCCTCTGCCAGCGTCGCAGCACCCACACATCACAAGCCTTCTCTTTTGGCTTCACATGCATATCTCTGCGTTCGAGTCTATCTGAATATACAACCTATGAAGCCGCCGCCTGCGCACAAGGCGACGACGCTGTCGACCCGCCCCTGAGCCTGCATACCCTCTTTCGCTGCGCACCCACGGCGCGCTGCCTCAAGTGTTCCAGCGCTCGATCCCATCAAAAAAGCCGCCTCTATATTTCTCCTCTTGCATTCGAGTGCCAGCCGTCATCTGCGCGTGGTCGCGTCCTTTGCGACAGCCTGTCGCGTGCGCTTTGCGGCTGTCGGTCTTTTCTCGTGCGACGATAACGTCGCTGAATTTTCTCTTTACTATACGTCCCCTCCGGACACGAGCTTCCCCAAAACGCGCGTCACTTGCGGCGAATGAGTTTTGTAAGCGGAAACTTGGAACATTTACTGCTTTGCGATCATGGCTCTCGTGCCGCCACAAGAGAACGACAGGAAACGCGTCAAGGTTTATGAACTCAAGAATAACGATTGGTTCGATAGAGGAACGGGGTTTTGCACGGGGCAGGTCGTCAACAACGTATGCTTGGACTTTACTTTTTGCTTTGATGAAGCCTCAGATTCGTGTCGTTGAAGTAGCACTGGATCGAGTTTGCTGACCCGAACAGGATGAATCTAAAATACTTGTCGAATCAGAAGACCAGCCCGACCGCATATTGCTGGAGACGAAGATCACGAAAGATGACGGCTACCAGAAGCAACAGGATACTCTTATTGTGTGGACTGAAACCTCCGGCATCGATATGGCCCTGAGCTTCCAGGAAGCTCAAGGTTGCGCTGCTATATGGGAATTTGTGAGTCAGGTCCAACAGCACTTGTTGGCGATGGCTGGCCCAGATGACGCACTCTCGGACGATGCCATGGAGGGCTTTAGCCAGCCTGTTGTCCTTCCTACTCCGACTCTTAGTAACCTCACAGATATCGAGCAAATGATGAGGACTGCTAGTACTTCAACGAACGGCCGCGACTCACTAGGAAAGTTTGTACTATCTGAAGATTATATACGGAAACTCGTTCCGTTGGTGGACCTTGCCGAAGATCTAGAACAGCTACCCGAACTCCACCACCTGAGCACGATCATGAAAACATTGATTCTCTTAAATGACACTCAGATTATTGAGCTAATGATGAGTGATGGAATTGTTGATGGTGTTGTTGGTGCTTTAGAATGCAAGTATCTGGTTGAGTCTATATCGAACCTTGCTAATTTGTTACCTAGATGACCCTGAATTTCCCAACCATAAAGCCAACCATAGAGAATATCTTCAGAACAAATCGCGGTTTAAAGAGGTGGTACCAATCGAGGACCCCACTATCACCAAAAAAATTCACTCGACCTGGAGACTACAATACCTCAAGGATGTCGTTTTGGCACGCATACTTGACGATCCGACTTTTGGTGTACTAAATTCGCTCATTTTCTTTAATCAAGTCGATATCGTCACGCACCTCCAGGCCAACTCCAATTTCCTCAAAGACCTTTTTAGCCTCATCGACGGGCCTGATACCCCCACTTCGCGGCGAAAGGATGCAGTATGCTTCATCCAGCAGTGCTGTGCAATTGCCAAAAATCTCCAAGCCCCGGCTCGCGCCAATCTATACCAAAATTTCATCCAAAACGGGCTTTTGAATGTTATAGTTTTCGCTCTTGGTCAGAAAGAAGCACCTATTCGAATAGCTGGGACTGACATATTGGTGGCTATGATTGACCATGATCCTTCGATGGTTCGCGCTCATGTTTTTAAAGCTATAAGCGAGAAAAAGACTCCACTTACAGATACTCTTATCGACCTGCTTCTTGTAGAGGACGATCTTGGTGTCAAAGCTCAAGCTGCTGATGCGATCAAAATTTTACTGGACCCACAACAAACCATGCCACAGGAAGGCATGGCGAGGATGGGAGAACAGTTTATGTCAAAATATCGAGGTAATGCCGCTATCAGCCAGCAAACGGAAAGTTTCATTCAAGACTTTTACGATAATGGCGCTCGAAGGCTGTTTGGTCCTCTCAAAAATCTTGAACACAGAGAGTCGTTAAAAGACTTGTCCTTTAGCGAGCAAAGCCTCTACCTATACCTTGTGGAAATTCTGATGTATTTTGTCCGACAGCACCTCTTCAGGAGCAAGTTCTTCATCGCTAGCGAGTCGATTTCGCCGCGCGTAGCGCAACTGCTTTCTTGTCCGCAAAAGCACTTGAAACTCAGTAAGTGACGAAAAAAATTTCCCCCCCGAGTACTTCAAGTTAACTGTTATAGGCGCCCTGAAATTCTTTCGGACTTGTCTTGGTCTTCAAGATGAGTTCTATTACCAGCAACTTATGAATAATAATGTCTTTTCGTTGATACTCGACATTATCGCGGAGAATATGAATCGAGATAACCTGCTTAATTCTGCATGCCTCGAGATGTTCGAATATGTAAGACGGGAATCCGTGCGAACGATTCTGGAACACATCGTTGAGAACTACCGAACGCGACTCGAAGGTCTGACTTACGTTTCTTTATTCCATGAGCTCCTTGAGGCGTATGAACGGGCACAGCAGCCTTATACCGCTACAGAAATGGAGGGCACTCTATACGACAGTGAGCAACATGGTCAAGTGAAGAAAGGTATCGTGAACGGCGGGAACCAAAGATGGCAAGGTGTTCAAGAAATGGATGCCCAAGAAGAAGAATATTTTAATACGTCCGATGATGAGGATGAACTCTCTTCGAAGCCACCAAGTAAGATCCTTCCGTCTATGGCAAATGGGGCATCGTCGCTAGCGAAACCTCTGGTCGATTATCCGGATGACGAAGAGGACTCCCGAGATGACGCTACTATGCAGTCATTTTATGGCAAACCCCCAGAACTAGAGACGGAAGCCGATAAACCAACGGAGGAGAGGGATAAGATGGAGGATACAATCACACCATCCGCACCTCCTCAGCCTCCCACCGAGCGCTTGTCGGAAAAACGGCGTCGTGAAGAAGACGAGGAAGATGAGCTGGGCAAGCTAACCTCTACGAAACGGCGCACTTCTTCCGCATCATCGGTAAGTAGTGCCAACAGCAATAAACCATTGCGGCGAAAACAAAATTTTGTATCCAAAGATGGCTCAGGCGGAAAGAAGATCGCAATAACTTTGGCGGTAAAGAGTCCAGCTGAGGCAGAAAATGGTGAAGGAGGAAGTGGCGAAGGTAGCGACTGAGATAATACTCGGCGTGGATGGTACCAATGCATTCCAGTGGCTAGCCGTTTCCGGCCTTTCGAATGAAAGAGGGCTGTCTTGATTTTCGAGGACTGCGAGTCACGCAGCAGCTAGGGGAACGGCATGATATGGGCATTTGAAAACTTTGAGATTTTGTAGAATAAGGGGTTTGTTTCTGTTCGGAAACGGATATGGGTCCAAGGGGCATGGCGCACGGGGCGGCTGTGATAAGCTGGGTTTTACGCATACTCGGGCGAATTAGGATGGGCTATGAAAGATCTCGTATGAACTTATAAATCTTTTTCTCTCGGTTAACATCGTTCGCCAAGTAAGAGGTTATTTCCATAGCCATCCCATATGAATTTCGATGCAGCGTCTGATCCCCGCACCTCCCTCGGTTCACAAGAGACCGCATGCAGTAAAAGATATGGATTTGCTTGAGACTTTCTGATCAGTGCCTAGACAGCAGCATTTGATGAGCTGGAAGCCTCCATTCTAAGGCCGTGAGAAGATCTATTTTTATGCTAACCTTGCAAGTTCTGGCCGCCAGCCACCTAGCCCTTTCAGGCTACGTTAGCACTACCCACTGTTTTGCTTTTTGCCTACTGTGGAGTTTATTGAGCCTACCCGGATTTATTATTATAGCTTAGACATCCATACCAACAGTTATGAGAAGTGGTTTATGGGTTGACCTCCTAGAGTTAATAGGGTGGACATGATCCCACATAGCATCTAGGCTCTCCACCTTTCTTTGTTTCCTATTTCAGCAATATGAACAAGCCTCGCCTTGTTGTTTGCGAATTTAGAGCGACAAAGCCCTAATAAACGATGCGGGAGTTTCTGCTTCTCTGTTGGGCCAAGCACGGCGGATATTTCTCTAGACTATATGCACTGGTGAGCTGAAGGCTGAGCGAGGGAGGAAGGTGGCAAAAAATAGCAAAAAATAGCCTCGCGCGATCTTTGAGCACAGGTGCGAGCCGTGAAACGTGTGAAGTAGGGCCCTACGCCCACGACTTCGGTCCTTTTCGCAACGAGATCCTTATCATAATATTTCCGAAACATCAACAGGAGGTGTGTTGATTGCTATTGTGGGACAACCTGCGATTGGACGAGGATCGACTGCGGCTCAAAGAGTGAGGATACTATCAGCGCCGACAGATAGACACCTAAGGCAAAACTATGGGGTCCATGCTGGAGTGGCTGGCCAGGCAAGAATCACAAAGGAAAAAAAAAAGGAAAGGCAGGAAGGTGTATAAGCCAGTACGCATTCAGCCGAAAAGGGGCCAATAATTGCCTCGTGTATTTGCGAATTTGAAGGCACATACAATTCACTCAACAGATGCTCAGCCTTCTATTCGACAACCTCAGCCTTGGGGTCTCGGGGACCGTAAGCCAGCGAAAGAGGTGGGGGGTGCGGGTGAAGCCTTCTTATTCGACGCGGGATATCGGTTAACACTTTGTAATTATTCTAAGCTGTCTATAACAGCTTGAGACCTTAGCTGAAGACGGTGATCGCATAAGTTTGTAACGTTGCCCTCCAGCTCTTTTTCTCCCTATACGTCTCTCTCTTTCTCTCCCACACTCTTTCTATCTCTCTCACACGCACACATTGCTTGACCAACCTTCCCTCCTTTGCCTTTGTTCGTGGCCCTTTGGATTGAATCGTCAAACCGTAGGACATCGAGCAGGTAGAAGTTGAATTGAGTATCTCGGAGTAAAAGTATGTGTGGGTGTGTGTGTGTGGTCAGAGAGAGAGAGAGCGAACAGTAAAGAGGGTTGCCAGGTGGTCGACAAACAAACTTCACAGGCACTCAGCCAGCCAAATTGGCCGCCGCTCACCACCTCACAAGCCCAAACCAGCCCCAACAAGCCCCCAAATGCCCAACTTAGGTACTTCTCGAGGAATACTGTGTGCGAGACGAGCACTTGCACTCGTACCTACAGGCAGAAAGCTGCACTATTGGCGGTCTCCACAAGGGGCACACAAGGGGCACAAAGGGGGGGGGGGACCCCATACTCGTACGAGGTTACGAGCTCAGTAATAATTAGCATTCCCGCCGTCCAGCGTCCAGCGTCCAGCGCTCAGCGCTCAGCGTGCAGCGTGCAGCGTGCAGCTACTATGTACAAGCCTACAAGATAATCCGGCCAACCGTGCCAGTCAATCCCTCAATCCCGGGCAAGCCTCGCCGCCACTGCCGTTCAGGTCTTACCTGTCTTTGCTACCGATACCTGATACCCGCTGCTGTGTGCATCTGCCAGACGCTGCTACTTACTTCAGCCACGAAACCCCCATCGGCCTTCCGTAATCGACCGTGCAAATAGTTGTAGCAGTATCCTCTGAGTAGACTGACTCTCTACCCGTACGAGTACACATCTACTTGGTCTCCTTGTTCTCCTTGGAAGGCAACCGGAAGTTAATAACTCAGCCAGTGCGTGCCTCTTACGGGGCCGGTTTCGATCGCTTCTCTCTTTCTCCTTCTCATTTTTTTTTGTTTTCCTTGCCCGGCGTCACCTGAGATTAATTGCACGGTAACTCACATACATCTATCCCTGTGCCCTGGCCGCCCCGCGCCTCCGCGCCTGAGCAACTTCACTCTCCTGACTCCGTCCGAACTGGGCCAGGAGACTCGAACATCGCGCCTCTTCACCACCACTCTCTTGCTGTCAAAATAGGCATCATCTTCTGTCCCTTGCGCCGCATAGCTCGGGGATCGATTTTGCTTCTTGCTCGCTTTACTTAACGTCCGTTTTTCTTGCAGTCATTGTTCCGTGAGCCTGGTTGCTGCTGGTGAGCATTACCCTGTGCACCAAAGCTTGTAACTTTCTGCTTTTCCCCGAACACCTCCACGCAACCGAATCGTTGACTGACGAGCGATTTCGCAGTAGCAATCTGCTCACTCTATCCTATCTATCTTGACACAGGAAACTTTGAACAAACCTGCCTGCTGCGTCCAGAGAACCTTGCACGACGGTGGCCTCGCAGCCAGGGTCGTCGTAGGAAAGCCTTCCTACCCATGGGCCTCAAACGCCTTTTATGGCTGACGGCGGGAATTCGACGGTGACAGAAGCCAACTCCGATAAAATGGCGATACGTACGTCCGACAAGCCGGATTCTATTGCGCAAAAGCTGGATAAGAACAACATACTTGCAGTCCCTGTTTCGTCTCGGCCGATTCTCCCGTCCCACAATTCTAGCTCTGTTCCATCTACTCCATATGCTCATGCTCGAAAACTATCCGACGAGTACCGAACGCCCTCGCCAATGATGCGAGGGCCTGAGGCTCCGTCGCCGCGATCGTCTCGCTCCGAGTCGGAAAGTACCGTGCGGTCGACAGGCAGGGCCCCACTCGTAGGAACTGGATGTATCTACGAGACTGGCATGGCTTTTTCGAGAAGGAGGATACCATATTCAATAGGAGGAGATGTCTTGGAGCCTCAGCATAAAGTCAGGAAGACTCTAGACCCTGCGGATCAGGAAAAGTTGAGCGGTGACATGAGAGAGCTTTACGACCGAATATTACCTTCTGCAGACAGTGACTTGCGTAGAAGTAAATTTGTGGCAAAACTGGACAAGATTTTGAACGTTAAGTGGCCAGGGAAGGATACAAAGGTGCATGTCTTCGGCTCGTCTGGAAATTTCCTGTGCTCGAACGATTCGGACGGTAAGCTTCTTTAATGTACGGCATTTAATAATCCTTTTGCTAATTAGCTAGTGGATATCTGTATCACTACGAATGAGCAGTCTATTCAAAACATGTGCCTATTGGCCCGGACACTAGCGGAAGGTGAGGATTCACGCTGTACATAAGAAGCCAAAGCTGATGCAGCAACCAGAGGGCATGAAACGTGTGGTGTGCGTACCGCATGCCAAAGTACCTATCGTTAAGATTTGGGATCCTGACCTTCAGCTGGCTTGTGATATGAATGTCAATAATACGCTAGCATTGGAAAATACGCGAATGATTCGAACTTATGTCCAAATCGACCCACGAGTTAGGCTCCTAGCTATGGTCATCAAGCATTGGACGAAACGGCGCGTCCTGAATGACGCAGGTGAGTATATGCTCTACGAGATTATCAAATGTTACTGAACTGTATGTAGCTCTCGGCGGAACTCTCAGTTCCTATACGTGGATATGCCTCATAATCAATTTCCTCCAGACTCGGAAACCCAAGCCTGTCCTTCCAGTGTTGCAACAAAGGCCGCATCAGTGTCGAAGGGATGCAGATGGAAACGTTTCCCGGTTTGCCGATGACATAGAGTCACTCCGAGGCTTTGGTCAGGCAAATAAGGAATCGATCGGTGAACTTTTGTTTCATTTCTTTCGTAGATATGGCCATGAGCTGGACTTTGAGAAGAACATAATCTCGGTTAGAACGGGAGGCCTGCTTTCGAAAAAGGAGAAAGGTTGGCACCTAATGCAGAATAATCGCTTGTGTGTTGAAGAGCCCTTCAACAACGATAGAAATCTTGGCAATACCGCCGACGACATCTCGTTCAGAGGTGTGCATCTGGAACTCAGGCGAGCGTTCGAGCTCATCTCCCAAGGCAAACTCTCGGAGGCCTGTGAAGAATATGAGTTCCCACCCCAGGAAGAGAAACCAACTTTTGTGAGACCAGCTCCTCAGCCACGACCCGTTTTGTCGCGAAGCATGTCGCAACAAGGCCGCAAAAGTGGCAACAATATGCAGGCGAACAATAGCTCTCGATCCAATCCAGGCCCTCACAAGTTCCGTAACAATTCTTCCCGGCGGGCATCAAGTGCTGCAGCTATGAACAAAATGTCATTTCCTCCTGCATCCTCAGGAAGGAATGCGCCTACCCACTCTCAGCCAACTGCAGATCCCCTATATGGGGATCAGATATCTAACCAACTATACCAGCAGTATCAAATGTTACATGCTCAGGAGACTCACCTAAGGCTTCAAATGCACCAGATGCAACAAGCTAATATACATGCCGTTGCCACCGCCCAAGTTCCCGCGCAGCTACTGCCTATCCCCGTCGGAGCTTCGACTTATTCCCAACAAGGGAGCTTTGAAAATGGTAGGAAACAGGCGGCTATCGAACAAGGACCTCTCTCCGCACCTTTGAGAGCTATGCCAGGCCTCTATCAGCCCCTTCATATGCTGAGTCCCTCCTCGCGGTCTCCGCAGGGCAATACACCTCAAAGTGCGACCAACCCACCATCTCCGTCTATAGCATCGTCCCAACTTTCGAATGGAGAAACTCGACGAAGTATGCAGAGATCGATCCCTTCTGACAATACTTCGGTTGTTGCGCGATCTCACTCTCAGCCTCCAATTAAAAGTGCTTCTCGTTTCGCGCCCAGGACAATGAGACCCAGCCCTGTTCTACCCATGAATCCGACGATGCAAGGCAAGGGTCATCCTTACAAGAGCCTTCAGCACTACCAGCAGCAATTTTTACAGGCTCAGAGACCGGGCGACTCCCAGCCAGCCCTTGATGTATCAGCTAATCAAACGCCTCGTTCGGAAGCGTTGCATATGAGACCTATGATTGTCGATGGCTCTGAAGATGGTCAAGCATCGAGACAATACATAGGCTATTACCTCGATACCGCTCCTCAACACTACCCAACGAGCGATCGAGACGGGTTGGTTCCGCCTCCTATACCTACATACCAAGACCTAGCAAACCGCGCGAGGAGAGCATCTGCATCGCCAAACCTCAGCAGGCTGCGGACGCAGGCGTCCCGCTCTCCATCCCCTTCTTACCGTCACATGATACATGATCCGGTTTTAGGACATGCGGCAGTGAAGGCTACAGGGTCTAGTTCCAACCTCGCCGGGTACAATTCTAATAGCACGACTTCATCGGTCAAATCTCCCGAACTCAACGCATCCCGTCGTAGTGGTCCAGTAATTGTTGATGGCTCTGGAGATGCAACCGATTATCCAATGCCACCTGTGCCTTCCTTCTTTTCAATCGGGCAAAGTGAAGTTACTTCACTGTCTGACGATGTAGCCTGCGACACTCCGTCAAGCACATCGATAGCTACAAGCCATGATCCACCAGATAATTTTGCTTTGGAACCGAGTGCAGGATACCGCCTCGCTAGCTCCATGCCTAACATACTTCAATTCGGAGAATTTCCGGCTCAAGCTAATTTAAGAAATGATCGGCCATCCCACGCGGATGAGAAACCGCAGGAAAGTAAAGTAACGGGAATAGGACCCCGTCCGCCCAAATTGGAACAATCTAGAGGCCTCGGAATCGACTTCAATGCTTTGGATGCTACTAATCCTAGAGACACAAACACGAAGACCGAAGAAGCTTCTTGTACCAACGACGAGTCGAAACAGCAGCCAACTGACCAGGAGATTACGGCGACTACTGTGCCTTTACTCTCGCCTGTCAGAGAAGTCAGAACACCATCTCCAACAGCTACTCGGAATAGTAACCTCGTGTCTCTGAAACCGTCCAACGCTTCATCTGGCGATCACCGGCGGGCATATTCGCTTACCACTAAGGAGAAAGCTTCTTCCACCATCTCTCAAACCGTAAACACAGATAAAGTAAACCAAGGCGAGCAGAATACAATCACTTCACCAAACGGCCCAGCAAGACAGGTGATCGCCAACGGCGCAGATATCACTGATACGCAACACATGACTCTTCCTCACAACACGCCAATCGAAGCTCGCCTAACGAATCCAAAACCTAAACAGCCTAACACCCAGACCTCGGAATGGCAACCAGTTGCGAGTAAGAAGCATAGAAAGAACAGGAAAGCTAACAGCGTTGGTTCTGCCTCGATCATGCAGGAACACAACGAGAGGAAAGGCGGCTGAGTGACGGCGACTTTTGTCCTTCAACGCATATTAGAGTGCTGGGTCGTGTCTAACAACGCAGTTCATGGATTGCTTTCTTACAAACTGCAATGCTTCGGCTCCGGGAGGGAGGGTGAGGAGTGGCACTCAGTTTAAGATGCGAGCTTTTGGAGCTACTGAAGCCGACCCTTTCCATACCTGTGTATAGCCGTCTGGATAGAACGCGGCCTAAGGAGCGCGTAAGTTACTTTCAGCGATACCCCCTTAGAAAGATATACCGCATGAATGTTTTTTTCGGGATGACACATGGTGTCTTCATTTTCTTGGCCATTTGTAGCCACGAAATTTTCTGCTTCTAGCCGGGTATACACGAAACATGACCTGGAGGCGCTCTGCCGCGCGCCGAGAAGCACCAGTCTACAGTACGAGTGGATGTGACTAGTTGCAACGAGACTCTCCAATTTTATTTTTCAATACGAATTCTGAGAAAGCAAGCGACATATACGGAACAACCTAGCATTGGGTCGGCGTGTTTGCCGGGTTAATCTCGGGGGCTTTTTATGTCGTTTCTTATAGTCGAGCATACAAATGGTAGCCGTATCATAGAAACGCCTTCAGTGGCGCCTACAGCAATGAAAGAAAAAAACATTTAAAACCAGTTAGACAGACCAGACCAGACTTCCATACAGCACCGAAGATTGAATTAACCACCTCCACATCAGCGAGAGCAATGGGGGCAGGGATGCGTGACACAGTGAGTTCGAAATATGCATCTGGGCTATTCCCCACCGAGTCACCAACCTACGTACCTACCTAGGTAGGTATCTATCTACCTAGATAGGTACCTAGGGTGCGAGACTCACTTGCACCTTGCCACCTTGATGAGGGGGGAGGGGGGGGCTCGGGGGTCAGTCACCCTTACGAATACGCGTCGTGCGCTGCGCCGCCACACCAAGCATTTTAGCCTCCGGCTTGGGCGATGCTTGGTCCTCCTCAGTGTGCCAGACTCCAGTCGGCCCAGTCGGCCCAGTCAACCGGTTTTAAAAATGGCTCTGCGACCGCAGCATTACGTACATGGTAGATAAACCCTCGTTCTCCTGCCTCTCTTGATCTGCGCCCAACTAACAGACATACGCAGGATAAATGAGGGTTCATCTCGGGGTGACTGATACGCTTACCTGCCTTTGAGAAGATCGGAAGTCAAGATATCCATTACAAAGAACACGGAGCTCCAAATACTGCTCGGCCTCTTGTCAACGGCTATGAATCTCACCTTCTGCAACACCACCGCTGAATACGAGCGCATTGAGGAAGATCCGCTCTGGCATAGTCTTACTTTCCATCATTTGGGCCTCATAATCTCGGCGGTGTTTGGCGCCTTCTCAATAGTTGTGTCTTTGGTCCTGATCTTCCAGCATGCTTCCCACTACTCGAGACCGTGGGAGCAACGACAGTGAGTGGCATATTTGACTAAGCCGTCCAGGCTACGGAAGCAATCGAACTGACCAAGGCCGCAGTATTTTGCGCATCCTGTTTATGATTCCTGTTTATAGCTTCGTCAGCTTCTTGTCTTACTACTGGTACAGGCACACCGTATACTTTGAGGTTATTCGAGATTGTTACGAAGCTTTTGCCATAGCAAGTTTCTTTGCCCTTTTATGCCACTATACAGCTCCGGATCTGCACGGTCAAAAGGACTTCTTTCGAGCGCTGAGGCCAGTACCGTGGATTTGGCCCGTCTCATGGCTTTACAAATGTAGTGGAAAGGATCGCGGGCCTTTCAGAACTCCGCGGAGCGGGCTGACGTGGTTCAACGTAATCTGGTTCTGTGTGTTCCAGTACTGTTTTATCCGAGTGTCCATGACAGTTACGGCCGTTATCACGCAAGTAGCGGACAGATACTGTTTAGATTCACTCAGTCCTGCCTTCGCCCACGTCTGGATTACCGTAATCGAAGCAATCTCCGTAACTGTAGCAATGATTTGCCTTATACAGTTTTATGTTCAGCTACGTCACGATTTAGAAGAGCACCGACCGTTCTTAAAACTGCTTGCTATCAAGCTCGTGGTTTTTCTGGTCTTTTGGCAAACAGTTCGTCGACCGTCGCTCCGTAACCGTTCAGGAACTGACTAAACAACTATAGATCATCATCAATTTTCTCACTTCCTCGGGCGCTATTCAGCCATCTGCCACGATTGCTACACCAGACGTCAAGATCGGAATACCAGCTATGCTTATCTGTCTGGAGATGGCGGTGTTCTCAGTTCTACACATTTTCGCTTACCCTTGGAAAGCATACCAAGTCAATTTGATATCGCAACCAACAAACTCTACTCCTCTCAAGCCACAATATCAGGGTGGCCCTCTAGGTCTCAAAGCCTATTTGGATGCATTCAATCCATGGGACATCATTAAGGCTATAGGAAGAGCATTTAGATGGATTGTTATTGGACGCCGAAGAAGACAGGATGACATAAGCTACAAGAATAATCTAGGAGGAACAACCCTAGAATATAGGCCAGTTGGAAATCAAGGGAAGTATCAGGAAGAAGGTATTTGGGATGCAAGGCCGTATGAAAACGAGCAGATGCCATTGACAGCTCAACACTATGGACCTTCAGTCCCCGAAAATAAGCAGCCTCTAGCAGGGCCAGTTCCTCGGCGTAACGACCATTGGAATGCAGTAACCTCACAAGGTGATGACTTCCGTTCAGTACAAATAGACGGAAACTTTATGCAGTATTCTGAATCTACGCCTCATTCAAGCAACCCGTACCACAACCGGGTACCAGACGAAGATCGGGAAGCATCCAACCTGAGGCATGCGGACAACCCAATGTTACACATGCCGGAGGCACATGGTAGCCGGAGAATGAATTAATGGATTCTGGAATATATAGTTTAAGAATAGAAATTATTTAAGTTAAGCGGAGCATGGCGGGCTAGCGTTATTTTAGCTTTAGATTTCTTTTATATGCGAACCACGATTGTCAACGGAATTGAGCCAGCCACAAGATGCAGTCACTGGGAAGAAAGCAAACCTAATGGCTCAATGCCACATAGTCGCACGAAACCAATTTAGTGGAATTAACTCTTTTATTGCTTAGAGTCTTTGTGAAGGTACAGTAGATCACCGTGCTAGCTATCGAGATTGAGTCCAGCGCCAACAACCTTTTCCTTCTATCCCACGTACGCAAGAGTGAGATCGGATACTGAAACTCCGCAAGCCTATATTCTGCAACCGACTCGATAAACGAGCGCTTATCTCCTGTCATCAACGCCTTTGATCCCGCATCCAACCTACGTGCGCACATGAAGAGGGTATAAACAATCTGATTACTGCCAAGGAGGCCTCGACAATGGGAAGTGTAAAAGGGGCAAGTGGAATTCAGGGGGGGGTGCAAGACAAGGTTTCAAGAATAGATCGAACGACCGTCTTTTAAGCACCGAGGACATAGGGAACAATTGCTCTGCGAATTAGTCAGTAACGAAAGTTGGAACAGGACCAAATATGCTCACCCAAGAGCTAATGTTGCAGCAACGCCAACGAGTGCGCGGTTTCGAACCTTTTGTCGTTTGACTTCTTGTTCAAGGATCTTAGGCTTCTTGGAGGTGTGAACAACTTTACCGTCGGCAGCTTCGTCGTCGTCGGCATCGAGAATCTCGGCCTTGCGCTTCCCGGACTTCCTAGATGATTCAGCTCCTTCTAGTTTGACTGCTTCTTCCACCATTTGTTTGGCTTTTGCAACCATTTCTTCCGTGGACTCGGGAAGAGGTAGCTGGGGGCTGCCGGCTGGCATTTTGACTTCGACGTTGGTGTGCGTGGTCTCGACGTCGCCGTTGACTTCCACATCGGTCTTGACGTTGACCACCACCTTCTCGTCGTCGGCTTTTCTGTCCTCGGTTCTTTCGGATTCCGTGATGGACTCGGTGACAGAGGCTGCGCTATCGAGCGCTGCTTGCAGGCTGTCGCTTGCCTGCCGTGCCGCAGCAGCGCTAGCTTCCTTAACAGCCTTAGTCGTACGCTTACGAGGAGACGTGAGTTTGCTTCCGGGGGTCTTGGCTGGCGAACCACCCCTCGGTCTTCCACGCCCACGGCCCGGAGTGGAGTTAGACGGCGGGGGCAGCGACAATTTATCACCAGCTTTGAACTCGAACTTGGGAGGAGACGCTATGACCCGATCGTCGGCGGCGGTGTTGACGGATTGAACGGGTGTAGGATCAAGCAAAGCAACGACCCAAGCGGTGATGCCATACTCTTCGGCCAGGCTCAAAGCTGCGAGGATATTAGCGTGCCGGGTCCCGAACAGTCTCGGAACTACTGGGTGGGTTCGTACCTGCGTCCTCCGGAATCCACACGTTGCCTGCCACCTCGTCCTGGCCCGTCGTCGGCAGCGACTTGACATATTCGCGCTCGGCTTGCTCCTCGGCGTGCTTTGCCCAGGGAAAGCTTGCCTTGAACATGCCGGTGGCACTGACGAAACCATCGCTGCTCCGCCGCTATTCGAAGAGGTCGTTAGTGCTTGTTCGCATTCGTCTGGTCGCGTATCGAGGCTCGTCGGCGCGCGTGGCCTAGATCGAACGTACCATTAAAAAGTAGGCTTCGGGATGAGCGGTTTTGGGCTGGGGCGCGAAGATCTCGGAGCTCTTCAAGTTGTCTGGGAGAGGCGCGCGAAGATGCGCATACTCGAACACCCCGAGATTCTCTGGCTGCGTCGCATTGGACGTGCCGACTTGACCGGGCTTGACGGCGAGCGTAGTCGCGCCCAGCCTCCTCCGCGACGCAAGCTCTGAGACTACAAAGCGTGAGCAAGAAAGGGCGTTCGGCTCAGGAACAGGGAACAGGGAACGTGAAAAGCAAAAAATCCTCTGTTGTTTCTTTTTCACTTCTCCTGTTAGGGGCTGTCACTTACGTTCTGGAGTTCGGTCTGGGCCAAGAAGAGGATTCCTCTTCTTTGGCAGCGCGAAAGAGCGTTCGGGAGCCATGTAGAAGGAGCTATGCGGTCAGGCGCATTCAATCGCAGAACGCGACAGGAGGGTAAGGCGATAGGTGGCTAAAGTGAAGACGGGGGGGAATCGCCGGACGGGAGCGTCAGAACAAAAAGAGGGAGCAACCGCCAGGCGATATTGATGCAGCAATAACCCCGATAGCAGAAAGTGAAAGAGAGAGAATGAAAAAAAAAAACAAGAGTGGTGATGAGTTGCAGGTGATGAGTGTGCTGGGGGCAAGGATACTTGTCAGGGAGAGGAGATGAGGTTGTGGTGGAGGTGCGATGTGGTGGTACCAGCAGCTGGTAGTGTTAGTTAACGGGGTTAGAGCCTCAGAGGGCGGTACGAGCACTTGAGAGCTCTCGTACCTTACTAAGTTACTAGCGGCCAACGTGGAAGGCTGGGGGCTGGTTTAGGGGGGGGAGAAAGTGATGGGAAGGGGAGGAATAGAGAGGTAATAATAATAATTTAACTGACGGGTTAACTATGGGTATGGGTAGTCTAACTATGACCTGTGAAAAAAACCGGGGAGGTGGGGAAAAGGTTGTTGCACCGTGAGCTTTTGCACCGTATTCTGGACAATAATACAACAGGGTTAAGGGTTACTACCTACTAGGGGCCGCGGGCTAAGAGTTGGGACAGGAGGGAAAGGTGGTGAGGTGGTGAGGTTGTAGAGTACTTCGTAGGTGGTGGGTGGCTGGGAGGGCGCGCCGGGGAGAAAGGGGGGCTGGAGAGAAAGAGAGGCGCGAGAGAGAAAAGAGAGGGAAGAAGAAGAAGAAGAAGAAGGGAGAAGGGGAGAAGGAGAGAAGGAGAGAAGGGAGGAAGGAGTGGGGGAGAACCGAGAGCGCGGTGAGACGGCCTGGGGTGGACAGTGTAAAACAGTAAAAGTGAGGTGCCGAGGCGCTAGAGTGGGCAAAATAACGTGGCCCCATACTGTTCCAACGACCACTCGGAAGCTGGTGAAAAGATCTGGAAAGAGTAATAATCTGACTCTACCTACCACCTACCACCTACCTATCGTACTCGTACCTTTTCGCTCCGTTTGGCTGTCGAGAAAGGAAAATAATTATTATATTATGGTAATATTAAATGCCACGAGCCACAAGACGCAAACTACGGCAGACCCGCAAACGGCCAACCCACTATTGTAGATCTGTAGGTATTATTAACTACCTACCTACCTACATACAGTAGGTAGTTAGTCCTATCGTTATTATTATTTACTTCGCGATATTCTGCTCTGAACAGCACCAGTTAAAATACATATCGAGGGCTCTTCCTTCTTTATCTATCCTGCCACTTTATGCCCTTGGTCAAAAGTTTTGGTCCACTCGGCTGCACTTGGTCGATACTCACTATATAGTTGCGAAGATTCTGGAAATCCGGCTGCTATAGAGATTTGATGCTTCTACTACTGCTTCTGAAGACTACCGCAATTTCAAGCATCGCGCGTCGTGCTGGTGGCCAGCTAATGCCAAAGCTGAAGAAGATACACCGTGAAAGTCATAGCACGAGCATGTACTATGCAGCCAGCAGGTGAGGCGACAACGGAGCTCGCATGAGACCCTGCGTCTGCTCTGGAGGAGCGTTTGCGGCCTGACTCGCTGAGGTGCTTCAATTCGCTCTTCGTGAGCAGAGCAAATCAAAGTCATTTCATGTTTTACTTTGTGTTCTCGCTCGAGCGCCGCTGTGAAGGATCTCATCGTCTTGTCCATTATTGAAGGAACAATATAGCAGCCATCTCCAGGCATTCTTGATCCTAGCGAGCCAGCACCCTATCTGCTCCCCCATCTCGTCTTACAGTTTCAGTCTCACCGCACTGCTCCCATACTCGGACCCTTCCCCGCCTCGCAACCCCTCCAAGCCTCCTCCCCCACACCTACCTACAATCAGAGATTCGTATTTGTTTCCCTCAACATATCACGTCCAGCTAGGTTGCAAACTCTTCTGGGTGCATCTATTTTATTTTGTGTTAAATCTGCCTGGTTGAGCACAGTTACTAGCTCAGATCTAGAACCCAAGTAACATGGCCTCTCGTGACGACGACTTAGCTCCGACGCAGACCGCAGGTTACAAAGCTGGTGAAAAGAAATCATTGCAGGAATACCAAAATTTGGGTAAGCTGCTTCTCTGCCTCGGGGTTCTACAGGATTGACTCTACCTGTGTAATCTCCTAAATGCTTCATAATTATCAAACCTCCTCCTTCCTCTCTTTCCGTTCATCTCTCAACCTACATAACCTAAAAGCGATTCCTCCATGTGAGCTAACTACCTCCTCTTAGACAAGAATGATGAGTCCTTAAATCGTTGGAAAGCTTCTCTTGGTCTTGCAGGCGGCGAGCCTCTCGCAGTCGACCCTTCTGACAAGCGTACATGCGTTATCACGTCTCTTGGCCTCGAATCGGGTGGTAAAGAAGACATAATCATCGATTTGACGGCTCCTGGAAGCGTTGATACCTTGAAGAGTCACCCTTTCAAGATAAAAGAGGGTAGCGAGTTTCGCATGAAAGCCAAGTTTAAAGTTCAGCACGAGGTTCTCTCTGGTCTCAAGTACGTCCAAGTTGTCAAGAGGAAAGGTATCAGGGTTTCTAAGGACGAAGAAATGCTTGGCTCGTATGCACCCAACACCGAACAAACCCCAGTCTACGAAAAGAAGTTTCAACCAGATGAAGCTCCAAGCGGGATGTTAGCAAGAGGTAATTATGAAGCGAAATCGGCTTTTGTGGACGATGATGGGAAGGCGCATTTGGAGTTTAGTTGGTCATTTGAGATCGCAAAGACTTGGTAGCCCGTCAAATTTCTCTAAGATAACAAGTAGGGCGGAGTGCCTTCAAAACGCATTTCCGGATGGGTAGCATTTGTGTTTCGGGTAAATTACCGATGGTCCGCTGGTGGTAAACTTCTGGATTGCACTCTAGTCACGATACTGACGGTGATAGCAAGCGTTCTAGAAGGTCCACAAGCTTCAAACGCATCCATAGACAGATTTTTTATTTCTTTGGTTTAACGGCACGTGTACGCGTGCCCTAGCAGTAAATATCATCTTCTACACAGCCGCGTGCCTCTTTGCTCCCATCAAAATGCTCCAATGCGCCACGATGCCTGGTATCTCTTTACAAGAAGTATTCAACAAGGACACCCTGCCCATCTTTTGCTTGATTTTGCTGTGCTTGCTGCTCCCCTCTATGTACGTCGTTCTCAGGAGCAGCATCAAAAACATTGAAAAATCTTTCGTTGGTGTCGCTCACCTCAAGGACACTCGCCATATTGCCGCATCGATAACAGTAGTTTGGTGCGCTCCAGACTGTGCTGAGTCTGTCCTCGTAAAGTATTTGATAGCCCTCCTGGCAAAGTTGATGGGCACGAAGAATATGCGACATTGAATTGACCTCGAGGAACTTCTTCACGACTTGGGCACCGAAGGTGTAACCAGCGCCTCGAGGACTCAGTGAGAATTCGTCTCTCTCAGGATCAGGATCTGACCAGACTAAGTCCGCCATAGGACCCTCGTGTGGGATCTCACGGAACCGATCGATGATTTTAATTTGATCTATTGAATGAATTGAGGGAGAAAGGCCGCCATGAACGCAAAATATCTGGTCGTTGATGACAACACTCAAGGTCAAGAAGTCGAACATATCGGTGAAATAATGCCAGACATTGGCGTTGCCGTATTTACGCGAGCACTCCGTGTAAAAACCATAAGACTGCGTAACACCCCTAGATTCGTGGTTTCCCCGAATCAAGTGCACGCGTTGAGGGTACCTGAGTTTTAAGCAAACCAGCAACGATATTGTTTCTACACTGAAAAGACCGCGGTCAACATAATCGCCTAAAATCACAAAGCATCAGAAGAACGGTATCGAAGCTCATAGGTCCAAAAGCCTTACCGAGAAACAGATAGTTGGTGTCTGGGCAAAAGCCGCCAATCTTGAAAATCTCTATCATATCAAAGAATTGTCCATGTATATCCCCTACTACTGTCACCGGTGCAGCTACATGAACTACATTGCTCTCTTTCATCAGAAGCTCTTTCGTTTTCGCACATATTGCCTCCACCACTGACTCCGCAAGGAGCTCCTTCTTGTAGAGTCTCTCAATGCATTCGTCAAGGTCGATGCTTGCTTTCTTAGAGTTAGTCGAGACTTCTGTCCAGGTGCGCTTGTTATCATACCAGGGAGCCCAGGCATTGCTCAAGTAGACACAGAGGGCACTTGTGTTAGCAGTGTCTAATGGTATTGCAGCTACCTGCATAGCAACCCGACGGAACAGTCGGTATCATCAGGCCTCAATCTGCAAGGTCCATAGCCATTCCGAGCGAGCAACTTTCTTTGCCCAAACTTGAGTTGCCACCGGTTCGCTGATCTATTTCGATGTTTCGGCTTATTCCTAAGACGGATCTGATATTCAGGATTTCTGTCGGATTAATATTGTTCCGCTCCGAAAGCTATTGAAACAACGCACAGACCCTGTTCTTTTTTGTGATGCCCGACCGGAGCTTCCCCAGCCCAATCTCGCCGCTTTGCCTTGGGAAAGATAGAGTGTATTTTGCACCTTCTCGACACTCGTTTCTAATCTTTTATTATTGCCTAACCGATCAAGCCCGACCAGCAGCTGGGACCCCTTTCATCAGATTTGGGTCTCACTGGGTCCAGCTGTGTTTGTTGCTTCGTTCCGCCCCAGCAGAGTCTGATCGATCCTTCCTTTATTAAACTCACCTACCTGCGTCTTTTCTCAATCCCCCCGTTGTAAATCCAACTCCCCAGGGTTAGAACGCTCTCAGCTAGCAGACGCTTCATTTGATTTCAATTATGCGTCAACGAGATTCCTTCCAACTTGAGTAGCTTGGATGAAGCGCACCAGACATGTCATATTCCTGGCCGCAGTACCCGCCACAGGGCGCATACCACCAGCCAGGATCCAACCAGACGGGCCATGCACAACAGGACCCTCCTTGTGTATCCGGCACCAATTCATTAGCGACATATAGTGCTCAAGTCCCAGCTCAAAGGGGGGTGTCTGGCGCTCAAGGCCAACCACCAACCGGCTCCTATCCATCATATCAGGGTCAATTTCCACCGCCAAACAACTATCACCAAGCTCCGTACAATGCTTTCGGTGGTTGGGGGATTTCTAATGGAGGGCACCAGGTACAGATACCTTATGGGAGCCATGGAGCCCACGCCTATCTGACACATGGCCACTACTCACAACAACCTTGGGTTTCTCACCAGGTGCCATATGGTCATTCCAGCTATGGTTCTAACGCGTATCAAGCGCAGTCGACATATGGATACAAGAATCAGCATCAGCATAAAGTGGCTCAACCATCTCTCAACACATGTTTCAATTGCGGCGACCCTTCCCATTGGGCTCAGGATTGTCCAAAACCCAGACAAGCTATCCCACAGTAAGTACGCTCCTATGGAGATTCGTTGATCAAAGCATTAACCCCGCTTAAAGTGGCCAGATAGTTCAAGGAAACAAACGTCGGCTCAACTATATCCCACCTGTCGTAACCAAATACCCAGTTCCGCCACACGTAGCAGCAGGGCAACCGAACTTGCACAGTCAATCGCCAAATAGTCACTCCGGCTTTCCGATGGTACATGCCCAGTATGGAAGGGACGCTGTAGCTGCACCATCTCCACAGGTTTCTCAAAACTCCTGGCGTCGCTCTTCCAGTAATCCATCAGTTGGCATCTCCGCAAGTACACCACACAGCATGAACATGTCTCCAACTGCTCCAAATCAGCATAAGCAAAGTTTAGAATCCACAGCTGCAGGCCTGCCTCCGTCATATGGCTCTCAGCCTTCATCAGCACCCAGCAGAAAAGCTTCAGTTGATCAGTCGGTCTCTATGGAGTCTAATTCTGATGCTGGCATCGATGAAGAGAATCTCAGCTTGCTTGATGTACCAGATTTCCCAAGAAACCATGGGAGTATTAGTAGGTTCCTCTCTTCCTCTTAGTGTATCCAACGAATGCTTATTATTTCAAGTTGCGAAGCCGCCTGTTCCGGTCAGACATCCGCTACCATCAATATCGAATTCGGATGAGTTGGGTCGTATTTCAGAACCCGAGCCGACAAGCGATGGCAAGGTCCAATCAAAGTATATCAAAAACTTCAATGAGGGCTTATCAAGTTCAAGTTTTGAGGAACTTAAAGCTCTCGAAGGTCGCCGCGAAGATCCTCTCTTTATTGTAAGTAGCCCTTAACCAGCTATGCATATGTTATAGCTCATGGTGGTGCTCTGCGATAGCGAATAACCTCCAGGTCCTCTGCGCCTACTTCTCCCAGATTCAACCAAAACTCTCCATCACGTTCAATTTCAACCCGCGAGCTAGAACATGACACGTCACCAGATGCTCGCTCCAAGCAAGCCGTAACTATCATGGAGGCAGAAGAGTTACTACGTTATGAACCGCCTACACCCAATGAGGTAGGGAATTCCCTTTCGTCTATACCGGAGCCTTTCCAAGCTTTGAACAATAACGGGCTCAATAATCGTCCGCGTCCGTCGCGTGAACCCTTACAGCGGCAAGCCTCCTGGTCCTTCGCAGCATCTAGTTGCTCTCCAGCAAGAGATCCCCCCTATCACACAAAAAGGAGACATTCCTCAGCTGCAATCCATAGCCTCGAACGATCATTTACAGACTCCAGACCTCCTAACGATCAAATGCAAAGAAAAAGAAAGCATGAGCCTTGCGATGACGACCAGGATAGTGTAAGCAAGAGGCGTCAGTACGATAACATAACATCGAAGCCGAAGCATGATCAGCCAAAGGTCGCCACAGCTTATAAGTAGGTGCTATCATCTATAATGGTACTTCTTGCCTAACTTGCTTATGTTAGTCGACGGTGGTGACACGAAGCAAGCGCTTGTAAGATTACCTCGAGGTTCGAGATTTCAAACTCTTTAATTGTGTTTTACGGCTCGTTATCACTGGAGTCTGGCAGCATTTTAATGGCGCCTTGTTTCGATTTCTAAAATCCATTTCTTTAGAGCAAGGTGTTGGGGGCTGAGTATTGCTTAGAATTTATTGTTTCCCCAAGACCCTCGGGAGCCCTAATATGGAATCCCGTGAGTTCCTGGTTGCCTTTGATGGGACTCCAATCCATTTCAATTTTTACTTACGCTTATTCGCTCTTGATTGCTTTGTATTATGATCATATCTAGCTGATGATTCGATGCCTGCCGTTATGCTACGCTTCTCCATCTAATATGTGTCGAAGTCTGAAGAACCTGTCTGAGCAACGCTACTGATATGGACCTTGAAAAGAAGCATTATGATGACAAGTTTATAGATTTTCAGTCACGTGCATTTGTTAAAGGCTTATTTGTGTTCATTGAGCGCTCTAAAAACTTGTCCAAAGTGTTTTAATACTTTATCTAAGATTTGTATTTCCTTGCCTAAAGTTAAGTTTTGTATTATTTGATTGTAACTTCAAAGCTTCATTTGTAGGCTGTTTAGGTTTCGAAAGGACGTTACTGATGAATTCATGATTGTCACTCCGAAGGCAAGTCGAAACGACTCCCCAAGTATTATTTTGGAGTGCCAATGGTTTCTAGCAGCCAGCTTGTCTCTTGTTTCTTGGTTACATCATATGATATATTCACCTAAGCATCAGACCTCAATTCCATTATCGTCTATTAGATGTCCTAAGTGGTGACATAAACCTTGAGGTATCCTAACCGCGAACACCGAACAACCGCAATTGCGAAATTAGGGTCATGATCAAGCTAGAACACAGGCTCATTTTTCCAGTGTCGCACGCCCAAGGTCGCACGCCCAAGGTCAAGCCCACCGAGAAATCACTTCACGCGATGCCTCGGAGGGCAAAAATGATCTGTTGTGACATTTTAGGGTCGGTTCAAGCAATCATGGCAAAATATTGCTTACTTAATTGCTACAGCCTAATAATTGCTTCGGATACAATTCCTGCTAGAATGCGCAACGGAATTTTTTTTTTTTTTTCATACTGTTGTACTGATTCATGAATTTACTGCGCTGATTCCTCATACCATGGGAATATCTCCATCCCCGTCAACATTTTTAGAACCTTCGCTGACTGGGCCAGATCCGTTCACAAGCTCTTCAACGGGGTTCATAGCGATACTCAGGTCGCCCCTGTTTGGCGCAGAGGTTGTAGTCTCGCCGGTGCTTGACCCAACGCCTCCTGCTGCTGCAAGTCCTCCTAGAGTCGTCTGTCGCGGATCGATAGCAGCACCGCTAGTTCGTTGTCTGCGCGGTTGGTTGGCGACTTGAGCAGCTTGGTTGGCTTTGTGTGTACGCCAGGTTGTAGTTTGGGGAGCAATATCCGATAAAAACTCAAGATTGTCATTGCGGGCTACCGCGTTTGCTGCTCGAGTCAGTACATGACTTGCTGCGGAAGAACAATCGGTGCACTAGATTCAAGTTCGTTTCCGGATAGACTGTGGGTTACGGAGAGTGATAATACATGTTCAGGGGTTGCAAATCAGAGCCATAAAACATGCAAACGTTGGAGGAAATGCACGCGGTCGCTTACAAACGTGACTGTAGGTCAGACTTCGCTTGGGCTTTGCATCTGCCTTCGCGATATCGTAGGACTTTTCTGAGGCATATTGGACAAATATTTCCTGGAGAAGTAAGCCACAGTTGCCGGGAGGCTACCACCAAAACCTACTGTTGCCTTGCATATGACGAATGCGGCTTGAGCGGAAACATTCCCGATGTCCTCGTCGGCATTTATGGTTTTCTTTACGCGAGCGACTACAGTAAATTGTTAGAAGCACTACTTGATTTCAGGGCCTGAATCGAGGTGGATTTACGTGGCAGCACTGCAGCCCCGGTTACTTCCTCGGAAGGGACAATTGCGGTGGTATTGTATGGCATTTGAGAAGCAGTCAGGCACTTGGAATTTGGATCTGAAAGATGCCTGGTGTAAGGGGCGGACACGAGCGAGGCTTAAAAAGACATCAAGAGCTACTGAGGTGGGGCACCTTCCAGTCTCGCAGGGTACAAAGCTCCTTTCCTATTTGGGACGCCGATGAGTTCTATCTGCTCGGTAGACTGACAAAATCCACAAAGCCGTCGCACAAAACGCGAGGTCAGTTCCAAACACAAATTACCCAAGCTTTCTCCTTGTAATCGTAATACAGCGGGCTCCCGCGTTTCCCAGGCGCTGGAGGGCAGGGAATTTCGTCGTCGTAAACTTCGTGATCAAATGGTCTCCAGTAGTACATTCGCTCTCCTAGTCGTTCAGGACGGTTCTTAGCGATGGTCTCTGAGATTGAGCGTTGCAGAATAGACTTTGTCGGCTTTTTTACGGCTGGGGCAACCGTTCGACCTTTATCTGCACTATTGGGAATCAGCTTCTTCTTAGTTGGTCTGTGAGCGTGACAACTGTGAGCTTACCTGGGGTCTGATGCGGAAGTTTTCTGCAGCTCAGTGGCCGGAAGAGGTAGCGCTATTTGCTGAGGAGGTGTTCGAGGGCCGACAGTTGCAAGTTGCTTCCTGTCAAATTTTCCAGCTATCGGGCTATGAGCATGTCTTTGTCTTCATGAACTTGGAAATCTTACCATTGCTACTGTCCAATGAGCGTTCAGCTCCGTTAGATTTCTCCATGATGTTTCGCTTGAGGCGGGAACTAGCAGCTAGCTTCGGTTAAAAGATGTTCCGTGCCGCGACTCGGCGCAACCGATGTGGAAACTCATGCAGCCTAGGAGAGGCTGAAACCTACATTGTGTATGCTTGTTGCCAGTGTTGGCTTTTCTGGCTTGAGAGTGCTTCTAATGTGATGACAAGTCAAGTGCAGCATCGCGTGCGTCCATCAATATCCTCCCATGCCAGCGGTCGGCGTTACTCAGCTCTAAACACGGTTGAGCATGGCGACAATTCCCTGCGCGCGGGTGGTGCCGCCACCGAGCGTAACATTGAGGAGATGGAAGAGATCAAGCGCTACGAGGACTTCACAACCATAGACTGGGTACAAGATTCCGCACGTGAACAGTTAAGAAGAAGAGCCAGGAGACGTGCGAATGCTGGTAAATACCCAAAATATGGCAGATGGGGTGTGAGACAAAAGCTATGGCAGCTTTATGACGCCGGACAAGCTTGGATTGTTGTCACCTTGGTCGGTGCCGCCATTGGGCTTAATGCTGCCTTTTTGAATATCATAACAGAGTGGCTGTCAGACATTAAGCTGGGTCATTGTACAACTGCGTTCTATCTTAACGAGAACTTTTGTTGTTGGGGGTCGGATGAAGGTATCATATATAGACGAGTTGTATACATCTTGCTAACTTGGAAAAGGTTGTGATGAGTGGGTTGAATGGAGTGGCTTTTGGCCCCTCAATTACTTCATCTACTTTCTCTATTCGGTTAGACTCTCGAGCCGTCTGAACTGAACTCTCTAATTCTTCGTCTAGCTATTGTTCGCATTTGCTTCCGCCAGTCTCGTCAAAGCATTCGCCCCTTACGCTGCCGGCTCCGGTATCTCGGAAATAAAATGTATAATTGCGGGTTTCGTTATGAAAGGATTTCTAGGGTTTTGGACCTTACTCATCAAGTCAATTGCTCTCCCGCTAGCGATTGCGTCCGGTCTCTCTGTTGGCAAAGAAGGCCCCAGCGTACATTATGCTGTGTGTACTGGGAATGTTATTTCGAGATTCTTCGCCAAATACAAACGCAATGCGTCGAAAGTGCGAGAAATACTGACTGCATGTGCTGCTGCAGGTGTTGCAGTGGCTTTTGGAAGCCCGATTGGAGGAGTTCTGTTCTCTTTGGAAGAAATGTCATCATATTTCCCGCTTAAAACTATGTGGCGGAGCTATTTTTGTGCGCTCGTAGCGACGGCTGTTCTTGCCGGGATGAATCCTTTCCGAACTGGGCAGTTGGTCATGTTCCAAGTACAATATGACAGATCTTGGCACTTCTTCGAAGTTATACCATTCATTCTAATTGGAATCTTTGGAGGTTTATACGGCGCGTTTGTCATCAAATGGAATCTGCGGGCACAAACATTCAGAAAGAAATATCTTACGAAGTTTGCAGTTCCGGAGGCTATAATCCTTGCCGGAGCCACCGCAATTTTGTGCTATCCTAACATGTTCTTACGGATCGACATGACAGAGAACATGGAAATTCTCTTCCGTGAATGCGAAGGAGGCCATGACTATAATGGACTTTGTGAAGCAGAAAACCGATGGTCAATGGTTGCTTCGCTAGTATTCGCAACTTTGATGCGAACGTTTCTTGTTATCATTTCCTATGGATGCAAGGTTCCAGCAGGCATTTTCGTTCCATCTATGGCAATAGGAGCGACCTTCGGTAGATTAGTTGGTATCCTTGTCCAGGCCATGCAAGAAGCAATGCCAAACTCACCTCTCTTCTCGGCTTGCGAGCCCGACGTGCCATGCATCACCCCGGGCACTTTCGCTTTCTTAGGTGCAGCTGCGGCACTCAGCGGAATCATGCATATTACGGTCTCTGTTGTCGTTATCATGTTTGAGTTAACTGGTGCATTGACATACATCCTCCCAACAATGGTACGAACCCCTCTGTACGTCCGGACGCGGTGGCTAACACATTCAGATTGTTGTCGGAGTAACAAAGATTGTGTCCTCCTACTTCCCTCCTGGAGGCATAGCAGACCGAATGATCTACTTCAATGGGTTCCCATTTCTTGATTCAAAGGAAGAGCACGCCTTTCACGTGCCTGTATCATCCACTATGACTCCAGCTTCAAATCTCAGCCTCCTGCCAGCAAGTGGGATGTCTTTTTCCTCCTTAAATAAGCTTCTCAATGATAGTCCATATTCGGGATTTCCCATTGTGTCAGACCTAGACAGTCGCATCCTTCTTGGCTACATCGGCCGTATCGAACTTACATATGCTATCGAGAAAGCAAAGAACGAGCAACGGGCGTCGCTTAATGCTAAATGTGTTTTCGCTACAATGGAAGACGCTCCTATGGCACTTCAAACGCCATCTGGTTTGGTACCTGCTGTCACCTTCGAAGATATTGAATCGGAAAACGGACGTCAAATAGTCAATTTCAGTCGCTTCATTGACCCAACACCTCTATCAGTGCATCCGAGGCTGCCACTCGAAACAACGATGGAACTCTTTAAAAAAATGGGGCCGCGGGTCATTCTGGTAGAACACAAAGGTCGTCTCGTCGGCCTGGTGACTGTGAAAGACTGCCTCAAATATCAATTCCAAGTAGAAGCGCATGAGAGAGAGGAAGAAGGAGAGAGTCGATCGGCTCGTTTCGAGAAGCTGTTGTGGGCTTGGATTCGCTCAGCTGGAGGCTATGTTGCTGGCTGTATGGGCAAATGGTCCAAAGGCAAAATTAGGCTTGATAGCAGTGAAAACGTCCACGGTTTGATAACAGGAGAGAGCTCGGATCCAAGAGATGATCGGGAAGACCTGAGAGGTAGAATTTTGGATGGGACGGAAGAACTCGATGATGGCGTTCGATTGGGAGAGAATGGTGTTGAATTGGAGGAACGATGACATCCCACAAGCATGGTAGAGGCGTTATTAGTTGTGACAGATCTAGACACAAATTTTATATATTCTAATGGCCAATTCAGAAATTGTATCGTGATTTGGTGATAGACATCCATACATATGCATACGTATCCGTATGTTTTACATATTATAAGGTAGTTTCGTTACAGTCCTTCAAAGCAAGGTAACGAAAAGGCTAAGGAACGCTACAACAGCGATTGCTTAACATTTTTAGGCCCTTTCCTCTGAGCGGGAGATGAGTTTTGAGGATTTTATTGAATTGAAGAACTTCGAGGGTGGCTTGGCATTTATCCTGTGAGACACTGCGTCGGTGGGGTATACCTACCTAGGTAGGTGCCTAGGCAGTTAATCTGTAGTGTGGCTGAAGTCTACCCTTGTTAGGTGGGCCTCCACAATGTGGCGCATAGAAAGCTTCTTTTAAAAGAGTCATACCAAGGTAGTACCTTAGCTATTCGATCGACACATCCCTCTACTTCTTCTACATTAGGCTCACCGCTCCTTCGCCATTTTCAGTCCGGCAACTGCTCATGAGCACGGACCTAGAGACTGCTATGCAGGTCCAAGATGGAAAAGAAGCGTTCGAGTACGTTGCCCACAAGTCAAGCTAAGTCTCCTATACTTTGAGTCAATGCTATGTGCTAGAACTAATTCCTTAATAAGCCATTTACACATGCTAATCAAAATATCAGTGTTGTTAGGACTTACCGTTCGTTACTGGAAAAAGATCCTGACTTAACCATGCCGGTTGCTGCGATCGAAGCATTGGTGTCTCTACTTGCCGCTACCCCCAACTTGAATACCGTATCCGAGACTTTAGATTTGTTAGCAACCGCTTCAGATACACTGAAACGTGCCGCCGCCAACCCCATATCCCTGTCCGCAGGGACCGATCTTTTTACTCGGTATATTGTCACCACCCTCCGTGCTCCGTCCTCCAGCGATCCCTCTATTCCAAATGATTTCCACGCGATTCGAAGTCATCTTCTAAGTAACGGTCGGCTATTTGTGGCGAGAGCAAAAGACGCTAGGAGAGCAATAGCAAAGCTAGCATCGAGGTTCGTGAAGGAAGGCAGTACGGTGTTAACAAATGGAGGCTCTAGAGTGGTCGGAGCAGTTCTCCGCGAGGCGGCAGAAGCCCAGACTAGAAATGGCGGGGCTCCGAGGTTCAAGGTTGTTTATGTTACCAGCAAATCAGCCACCGGACGCCCAGCCGGAGACGTCAGTGAGGGCGCAGAGACTATTTCTGAGCTTAGAAAACTACAGGTCCCTGTAGCAGAGATCGCGGAAGCCGCTGTGGCTTATAGCATGGGGAAGGTGGACATGGCGCTTGTGGGTGCGGAAGGAGTGGTTGAAAACGGTGGAGTGATTTCGAGGATGGGCACGTATCAGTTGGGTTTGCTTGCCCAAGCAATGGGCAAGCCGGTTTACGTCGTTGCTGAAAGCCACAAGTTTGTGCGGCTATTTCCGCTTGGGCAATATGATTTAGGAGTGGAACAGAAAGTCCTTGATTTCAAGACCACAGAAGACGACAAAACTCCTGACGGTAAAATCAAGGGCGAAATCACACCACAGGTGAAGGACATGAAAGATTACTTCGTGAACGGTGCAACGGACTCACCAAATGGCGTGCCGGAGGCAGTGGACTATACGCCGCCTGATCTAGTGTCTGCTCTTATTACGGAAGCTGGGGTACTTACGCCTAGTGCGGTCAGTGAAGAGCTAATCAAGATCTGGTATTGAAAATGGTTGAAGCAAACGTAATACCTGATACCCCGTTAAGATATACGAGGTTCTTATATCCGAGCGTACGATTTAAGCGTCGAGATGTGTCCAAAACTGGCCCCAAGGTATGTTGGCCTACAGCTGGAGAACTGGAGCCATTCATGAGAGCGCTCGATAGGCTATACGTCTTGATTGTTGCGAGAATCCACAAGTTCAGCTTCACATAAACATTGCGAAACATTACCTCAGCCTCCTACGAATGGAATTGTAGCCTGGCCATCAGACCGGCAACTCAAAAATTCCGAGGCGAGATACGTTGTCGTTCAGAAAATCGTTTATGGTCATATTTTACTACAAGAAGGGAGATAATCAATATGCCGGCATGACCTGAGTTGCTGGTCGTGAGAATGCTAGTTCGTTTCAGGTACTACGTCAAGCTGGCTAGAAACTTTGGTGTAGGTGTAGGCAGCCTTGCAGAATGGAAGTTGTGGCATCAGACTCTACAAGCCTAGACAATATAATCATAACCATTTTATACAACCCGTAGAAAAAGTTCCTGTAGCCAACGCCTACTGTCATCTGTATCAACATCATACCAACGTTTACTTCTCTGATGTATGAGCGTTGGATCCAAACGTCCCTTAATTAGGCCGCGAGAACATTAAAATCTTGGCTTCAAAACGGGTTATAACTTAACATCTTGCGAAAGTCCGGTTCTGCACATAGTGGGGGTGTTTTGGCGCTGGTGGTGCATACACATACGAGTAGGCCTACATACCCAACGAGACCACTCAGTGAGGGTGAACAAACTAGTGCGAATATGGTAAGCAGGTGAGTTTGCCGCCTAGCGAGTGCTACAGAAGCTCTTGATACTAGGAAGACAAGCTGATAAAACCAAAGCTGTAGCCCGAATAAGAAAATTCCTGCTGCTGATTAGTTCTCTAATATACCGAATGATCCCCAGATATTTTGACGGCGCTTCCCGAAGACTTAACACATTCGCTTTGTCTGGGTGATCGTGGTATCTGAAATAGGACTCCCCCCGCGATCACCAAACATGGCGTCAAACCAGTTGATATCGACTGCGAAAGCCACTGAGTCTAGTCTTCATGCCGCCTTGCATCCCCTGGTATTGCTCACAATCTCCGACTACATCACTCGCCACACTCTCCGCAAATTAACGCATCCCATAGTTGGAGCTATCATCGGACAGCAGAACGGGCGGGAAATAGCCATCGAGCACGCCTACGACGTGAAGCTGATCTCGCCAGCACAGTCTGGCGGGCTATGGAAGCTGGATGAAGCTTGGTTCGAAGAGAGGCTACAACAGTACAAAGATGTCCACAAGGCACCAGTTCTCGATCTTGTCGGCTGGTGGACCGTGAGTCCAAGTAGCGGCCCGGGCAATGAGGTTCTCGAGATCCATCAGCAGGTCATGAAACACAATGAGTCCGCATTACTCCTCACATTCCATCCAGAGGCAATTTTACAAGGGACGTCGGTTGGAGGAAAACTCCCCCTAACGATCTACGAAAGCGTCTACGAAAATGTAAAGAGCGAGGATGATATGAAAGTAGAGGGTGAAGAAAGTGGCGAAAAGCTCGAGGTTCGACTAAAGGAGTTACGTTACGAAATCGCGACTGGGGAGGCCGAGATGATAAGCGTTGATTTTGTTGCTCGTGGAGGAGGTAATGCTACTGACATCGATGGGACCGAGAATACGCAATCAGAGAAGGCTGCTAAAAGCAAGAGCAAGGGCAAAGAAAAGGCATCGGACGAAGGTCCGCAGAAACCGGAATCAGCCACCTTAAATTCAGAGGAAGAAGAGCGTAAGCATGATCACCAGCATAATCTCGTATCTTCTAGGCTTGACCTGACTTCCCAATACAGTGATCTCATTCCTCACGTCTCGCGCCAACGCCATTAAAATGCTCCACTCTCGAATCCATTCAATCAAAAACTATTTAGGCAAAGTTCCCTCTTCGTACCTGACCACATCCGAGTCCATTGATACCCAGGCCTCTATATCCCATCCGACTCTCCGCGCAATTCTCGCTCTTGCCGCCAAACTTCCGTTAGTTGTCCCACCGGACTCAGCAAGTTTTGAGCAAGAACAAGCGGCAGAGCGTTCGGATGTTACGCTAGTTAAACTCCTTGCAGATGTAGGACGCAGTGTTCAGGATGCTAGAGAGCTCGGACAGAAATTCTTTGTTGCAGAACACAACAGGAAAGGCGAGAAACTTCAAGCAGGCCTTCCACCATTTGAACTCGACCCGGGGCTTGGATCGGATGCTTATGAGGGATTCTTTGAGGACGTTATGGACAGGTAACAGGCTTGGCGTTTGATCAGTTGAGCGAATGGTGCCATTTGCGGTAGGATGATCGAAGGGTGCATTTAGCGATGGCGCTAGGCCGGATCAAGTGTATGGGTGACGAGTTCCAGACAAAAAAGCGAGTCAACGGTATGCTTCATCTAGACAAGAAAGTATAAACTATCCAGCACATAAATGGTCTGTTTGTGAAGATGATTCGTCTATCTGATATCATAATTCGTTACATTGAACTATAAAGAGTAGCCCCACAACTCGACGCTCCTTGCCACGATAATCAATGTGCCTCCTGAGTAATACAACAACTGCAGTGTGATATCTCCCAAGCCCAAAATGCTTGGATCTCAAATCCTTGAGAACGCTTACGACGGGAGAGAACGACAACAGGTAGACTATCTAGTCCGGCGAGTCGGAAGAGTCGAGCGGTTTTCTCCCCACTACAACATACCTAGAACGGATCAGCAATCACTTAAAATTCTGATTTCAGGGGACTTACAAGTACAACATGGCATGCACCTTAGGATCTTTCAGCTCCGATTTAAATTTCGCTGCCAGTGCATGAACTTCGTCCTTTGACATATTGAAGTATCGGGTAAAGATCGCCAGCAGCATTCCGTCTAGACCCTCCATGAGCTCGAGATACTGCCAGGCACCGACCTCCTTGAGCTTCTTGTCGGCTGGCCAAGTGCCGCAAGGTATAGGAAGCTTCCTGACCTCGATTTCTTGAAACCCAGCGTCTTTAGCCCATCCTTCTAACTTTGGTCCTGGAGAAGGCTCATTCCCTGCTTTTGTGGATAGATCGAAAAATTTACGGTTTACAAAGTAGATGGTGCTGTCTTCCTTCAGACTACCGTCCGGGGATGTCCAGAGAGCATCAAAATCGATGAATTCAGCATAACCTCCTGGTGCAAGATGCCTGGAATGAACTATAAGTTTCTACAACTACGGCGCTGGGCCCACATTCTTGGATAAGACTACATACTTGAAGGTTTGTCGCATGAACTTCGGCCAGTCTTTGATCGCATTGAGCATCTGACGGCAGTGGATAAAGTCGAACGGCATTGAATACGTCCAGTCCGCTTCGACATCATCGACCTCAAACGTGAGGTTTGGGGGAACCCTACGAAGATTAGGAAAAGTCGTAAATGTGTATTGTGGATAACAACGGTACCATTTAGGTTGAATAGGACTAAGGTCATTCCCAAGAACCTATATCATGGCAAAGTTAGTCTCCAGCAGAGAACTGGCAAATTGACGAACCTCAGCGCTTGGGAATTTATCAGCTGCAACAGTATGTTAGTAATATGAACCACAGTAGAATTATCGTTGGTGTATACCGATTTCCATCGCCCATATCCCTGTTCCAGTGCCAATGTCCAATATCCTTTTTGGGTTGACTATAGGCGAAAAATGAGACTTTCCCATTGAACACTAACAATCGAGTCAGTAGCAATTAAAAAAAATTTAAAATTTGAATATACTTCAAATAATTTGTGCATCATGTCAAGTCGTTCGCTTTCGCTCTGGTACATATCAGTCCTCTGCTCCAACACTAACGTCCCAATATCTCGCATACCTCGTCGTTCGGCCATATATAACCTGTAAGGTAAGCAAATGCATGCGAGGATAGTCCGGTGACTTACTTCCTTCTCGAAAACTGTGATAGCGTCTTCCATTCTCGAACTTGTAGTCGGTTACGCCACTCGCTAAAGAAGTTGTGTAGCTCCCGCTGAATGCCACCCGTAATTAGCCTCCCAAACTTCCCAACACGTATGCATTCCTCCAACACCATATTTACCAAAAAAAAGGGGGGGTGGGGGGCTAGACGTATCCCGTGAAGAAGATTTGTTGTACTCACAGTTCCGAGTCGTAGGAAGGATCGTCTTCGTACTACGTGCGCTTGTAAGCCACAGCAACCTACTCCAGCAGTTCCAATTTGTGCGCCACAAGGCCTAACGTACAGAATAATCTGGTGCAACCTCGATTGGGTCGTTTGGAGTAGACGATAGCGCCGGAGCAGCCGTCGATGTGGAGTCATGTCCGCCCGGGGGAGGTCCCATGGTGAGCAGAATCGCGAGGGAAGGTATTGGGCGTGGATTGAACTCACAAACAGAGAAGTTGGAGAGTTCAGATTGAAAAGATGAGAGGGCTTAAGAGCGAGGGACGAAAAGAGAGAGAAGGAAAGAACGCGGTCAACCACCCGTTGGCTTAGCCTAGCGCTGGAGATCATCAAATTCGGGGTGGCCGCCCCGCTCACTAACTGGAGTCCAGGGTTTTGGCGCGCTGCAAGGCGAGTGGTCAGCGAGCGTTGGTATATAATAATGAGTGCTAGGCAAATAATGCCTACCTAGTTACTTACTATGTAGCTGGCACTCGCCTGGCCAAAATAGGGGAGGGAGGCAAGAAGCCCAGGGCCAGCGAAGGGGGGAGCGATAGGAGAAGTGCACATCATCAGCCTGGCTGCAAGAAGATCATGCCTCACAGCGCTCCACGTTGGCATCTCTCGCTGGCGCCATTGAGCGTGGAGGCGTCCGCGTGGAGGCGTGGAGGCGTTTGTGACCCGTCATCTTTTCGATACAAGGCTAGTAAAGACGCGAGAGGAACCGCAGAAGTAGGGGTGAGCCCGCTGGGGACAACCGGGGGGAGGAGTCCCATACGAGTACGAAGTACGGGTTGCAGAGAGGTAACAATCACCGTCGCATTCTTCTCCTTCCGGGCTTCAGGCCTCAACAGAGACCTTGAGCTTGATCATGATCGTGGGACCGACAATACTGAGTTCGGTGTGTGTGTGTGTGTGTGTGTGTGTGTGTGTGTGTGTGTGTGTGTGTGTCTCGTTCGAACATACTCGTACATGGCGCAAACTGACAATCAAAAATCAGGATCGATGGACGTACGTTGGTTTAAAAAAGGTTTTAAAAATAGCCCCTAAATTTGGGATTGCAGAAGAGAAGAACGAACGCAGAGCACAACACTGAGCACTGAGCACTGAGCAGGCAGGGCAGGCCTTCAGTTCCTGCAGGAGCCACCGAATGACGATGCTGGTCCTTGGCAGAATCCGCCATTTCCACAGAACATGAAAGCGACAAGGGAACAACAGGTGGATGAGTAAGTGGGATGCGATTGAGGGGGAATAGGAAGAAAAGAAAAGAAAAGAAAAGAAAAGAGCTTGTCCTTCACCTCTTGATGTTGATGTTGATGTTGATGTTGATGCTGATATCGATATTGCAGTACTCGTCGTACATTGGTCTTTTTTTGTTCGACCTTTGGGATGGGTCACAACGTCATCCCATGCTTTCCCGATGGTTCCACAAGCCACGGGAAGCAGACGGACACGCGAGAGCACCTCCCCCCAGAGCACCCGCAGACACCTTAATCAAACGACATCGACCGTTTTCTTTTGTGTGACTGTTTGATACAGACGAGCCCTAGACGCCGTGACGCCGTGACGCCCAAAGCTCGCCTGCTTGTGGATCGCACTCCAGAAAACTGCCCGTGGGAACCGTACAAAGCCACTTGGACTGTATATCGACCCCACCACTGTACGGCGGTCCTCTCTCTCTGAATCACCGCAACTACGAAGTCTACCACCGCAACTATCGCTACTGTGAACCGCTACGCCCAGCCATGTTTGCCCTGCTAGTACCACCCCGGCCGCTCCTCATGCCTGCCCAGATGCAAACAATATCCCCGACTCAGTCCGCCTACGTTTTCCCCGCATCGCCAGCATTCTCCCACTTATCCCTCTTCATGCTCCCGGATGCCAGCTTACCGCCGGGCCATCTAGCGGGAATTTACATTCAATTCCCCGGAGCCTCCGATTTCACGCTGCTGGGAGCCCTGGGCCCCGACAAGCAGAGTGCCATTTTCCGCGTATCTGGACTTAGGCCGATGGCCGGCGGGATCATTGGCAACGGCAATCAGGGACAGCAGTGGGGTGATGGACTGATCGTAGGAGAGGTGGGGGGTGTTGCCGAGGTCGAGATGGATGCCGCACCTGCGGCTACAGCTGCTCCCGCAGCTCCTGCCGGAGACGTCACCGTAGGCATCAGTATCGAACCTGCGGAGCAGCTGGCACCTCAGCTAGCCGCTCTCCAAGCAAAGCAGCAGCAGCAGCAGCAGCAACAACAACAACAACAGCAGCAAGTAGGCCAGTCAGCACCCAGTGCTACTGCCGTGGCTTCAGGTCAGACGTCCACCAAGGTACTAGCGCAAAGGATCATAAAGAATGCTTTCAACTTTCTAGCCAGCTTTGAGGGAGGAGACGGTATGGTGCCCCTCAAAAGCTTCGAGGGGTGGTGGAAGAAGTTCGAGAGAAGAGTCGAGATGGATCCGGGATTCTTGGAGAAGGACGACCAAGGATGATTATCCTACAGATATTTCCCCCCAATTTTTTCTCTACATTTTCACGGAAGAAACGGTATTTCTGATGCATGAGTCCCTGCGAGGCTGTCTCGAGGCCTACCGGGGACTTCATTGTTAATTGGAGTAATTTTAAGTCTTGATCTTAGTTGTGAGAATTTAGAAGGGAGGACCTGTCGTGGAGATCGCCGAATGGTCCGATTCTGGGACGAGCAGTGGGATTATATTTGTCATACGTACTGGCGGTCATAATCGATGAGAAAACATGCGACAAAGTGCATTGGGACATGTAAGCCTACGACACCGCCCAGGTACACCGACTAAGCGCCCACAGATTGAAGAGGGCAAGGTTTTGAATAATCGCTCTAACGTCGAGTGATTTGCCTCGATTGAGGGGCAACACTTCTCGGGTTGTTATCATACGCAGACCGAGCGGGTCACTCAATGTCAAGCTGGACTTTAAGTACGTAAACCCCAACTCGTCTCTAGACCACGAAGCGACGCCTTTGGTCCGAGCTTTGGATTTAGTTAGGCTGTCTACAAATTGCTTTAGTATATGCCGACCAACCGCATTGCTAGATCAATATTAATCACATATTATAGCAGACAGTACAAATGAAATGTAATTCTATGCTTATGCTTTATGAGAGTATAATTCGTATGATACAACACGGCGTCTTTTTCTTTTCTGTGGTCTTGTGGATCTTACAAACAAAAGAGAACTCATCCGTGCTTAACCAATAACCAACAAACCATCCTCAGGGAAGTCGTACCCTGGAACCTCAAGATTAAGAGGAGCCGGTCCTTTCCTCACACGCCCGGAAATATCGTAGTGGGAACCGTGGCAGGGGCAAAACCACCCTCCGTAATCGCCAGCTTCACCGATTGGTACACAACCAAGATGGGTGCAAACACCTGTACGCATAGTTAGTCCTCAGTTTTGGATTTAGTCTGTTTCCCTAAAGAATCTTCATACCCAACATTATCAGCCATTCGGGTTTCTGAACCCGATCCGAGTCGGGCTGAGGATCACGGAGAGATTCCCATTTGACATCATTCGCCTGCTTGATCTCACTTTCGGTCCTATGGCGAATGAACACAGGCTTTCCTCTCCATTTGATGATGACCTGTTCAAAGCAATCAACACTCTGCGTATCTGCAGTTATAATTTCTCCAGTGATAACGTACATTTTTTCCTTCCGGAATAGAAGCCAAATCGACCTCAACTTTAGCCATAGCCAAAACATCAGCCGATGCAGACATGTTTACTAGAAAATCTGTTGCAAGACCCAATTAGCTTTCTTTCATCGCCCATTCGATCGCGACTATCCGAATTCACTCCCACGAGCACCAATTAGGTCGCACAAAATCCTACTAAGCAACTCTTATACCATATTATCGCCCTCCTCGTCTTTATACCCAGGGGGCAAGGTGATTGAGTTAAAAAGGAAAACACCAGAAAAAAATATCAACAGCACTCACCCTGTACTGTCGCCTTCGCGCCCATAGCCGCCAATCCACCCATTGTCCCAGCCATAGCGTATCCGAACAGGCGATTCGACTGCTCACCGCGGCCACTCTTGTATCGGCCAAAGTCCGGCACACGCGTGGCATCCAGCTTCTTGAACGGGCTTTCGAAGCGACCCCTAGGATCGGAGCTCGTAGGCGCCGCTGCATCGCCACCACTAGCAGCAGCATCGGCCTTGCCACGACGCTGCTGCTGCTGCTGCTGCTGCTGTTGCACGGCGAATGGCGAGGAAGGGGACGACGTCGCCACCGTTGCGGCCGACGACGGCAGCAGACGCTGCCGTGTGCAAGCCCGCAACATGCTGGCGGTCGTGGAGGTGGTGAGCGGTGCCATGAGTATGCGAGTGCCGCCTATGACAGAGAGGGGGAGATACAATGATGGAGAAGACTATATACCGCTGCTGTGGGCGTGAAGGTTTTCTGGAGGTGAGGTACGAGAGGGCGCTAGTGCGTTTTTGGAACTGACCAATTAGAACGGGCGGAATTCTAAAAAGATGATGAAAGCCCTAATGTGTTGATATGCACAAGGGGCTACAGATTGAGGGGGACGACTTATTATTGCAGGACTCATTGCACAGGGAGGTTCATCAAATGTGGTGCTACTGCCAGACAATATCTTACAAAACACATCCTACTAACTCTCGATACTGACTGATATAATCGAGCTTCCCATGTCTTGGATTGATATACCGTGGGAGATAATAGCGAATGCATATATATCTTTTGGTTTAAAATTGAAAATTTTCGATTAAACAAAATAGAGAGGTAGTAAAACATAACTATTGTAAAAAACAACCAGGTACGCGGCGCACGGCTCTTCTACCGGGCGAATTCCGATACGAAATCTCCAAGCTATGAGGCTTACGCGTTGAGTTTAATAGGCCACTGGTATTTTCAATATTTCATCTAGGTAGCCAACGAAAAGAACCGATAATCCTGGCGATGAAAAGTTGCGTACAGACGTGCAAGAAGATTCAATAAACAAAAATCTTTAACCTAAGCTCAGCGGAGGTAAAATCAGCGTCCACGCTCAATGATTTTCTAAATGTTCTAGAACCACTATTGTAAATCTGAGTGGCTGAGTAGGATCGATGTCAGCTGAAGGTCCGTGGGCTGAAGGAAGCTAAAGTTCCGCATATAGGATAAAGAAGCTATGAAAAGATTCATTACAGCTAGTGGCTTACGCAAAAAGAGCGATTAATCACAGAGTTGCACAACACCCAGGTATAAATAAGTAATCGAGTAGAATTTGGGCTCCTAGCTGCCCGTTACGTGCAGTGCAGGTACCTATATGTAGAGGTCCAGAGGTATAAGGGCAGTTGATCCTGGGCCTTGACGAAACCCGTGGTTCTTTACCCCAAGCAAAATACATGAATAAGATATATGAATCAGTTCTCGCCTTGAAGCCATTTGCACCGTCCACATGGTCGTCGTCATCAGGTACAGTCGAATAACAACCAACGGTATATCTCTTAATTCAGTTTGAGTCCACATCAAAATATAATAACACCTGCTCCCAATGCAAAATCAAACGTAGCCATCCAGCTTGAAAAAAGCTCGCGCACTTCCGCTCGAAATATTTCCCAGTTTCCGGTGATAAGTTTCGTACCCCATTTCCAAGAAAAACAAATATTGATATCGTTTCCCGCGCGCCAATTTCTCGCACACCATTGCCATGCCAAATATTTCGTTCGTAACAAAGCAGAAAAATCCAGATGTGATATCATGAATGAACTCCATCAAAACCCACGCCGAAAATTGTATGCATGCTGCACCATCGTCGTCTATATATAAAGGTGGGGAAGTAACACAATTCGTTAAATAAAGCCGAAAGACGAAAATTATTGAATAAGAACGGAAATAAAACTCCATGACCAGTCCGTCTTCAGGGTATTTTTTCTATTTTGGTAGTTTGAACATGGGTATTTGGGATATATTCACGTAAGTGGGGAAGTCAGGTTGAGGCATCCTGGCGATAACCATGACCCATATTAACTTAAAATTTTTTTCTCCGGTCCAAAGAAGGTAATGACGTTGATACATGAGCAATTAGAGTCGGATCGACACACGAAGGCGTGAGTAGTCGAGAGGCGTTGTGACAAGAATTTTCGTCCTGGACAATGCAGTCGATCGATAGAAGAAGTATGCGACACGCCCGCCTCTAATAAAAATGATGATGGTGCAGCAGCAGACACTTCGCAGAAGTTGAAGGAAATTCGTTCACAGGTAATCCGGTACGAACGACGTTACCAGCGGCGTCCGTACGTCTGCTGCTGCATCCGGGCGGGCGAAATGGAAGATGGAGGAGAGGCAACCCTCATTCCCGTGTTTGGGTTAACGATCGGGATCGCTTTATGAGATCGCACCGCAGAGGGCTGATGGATTTTCAGCTGCGGCTGCGAAGTCGAGTAGGTTGGTGCTTGGTAGGTGGAGGCCAGCGAGAAAGGTGGAGAGACTTGTTGGGTTGGCTGCGTTTGGTGCTGGAGCGGAGAGGAAGATGGAGATCCAGACGACATCGACGAGCGATCCGAAGCCGATGGAATGGATGAATACTGTTCGGAGATGTCAGCACGCTGCTTGTTTTCTTCTCCGTGGGCCAGCAGCAACTGCGAGCTTGCTGCTGTACGTATACTTACGTCGTCCTCTGTCAACAAGCTAGGACAGAATTCCAAATCATCATCGAGGTCGAAGCCTTTGCAGGCCTCGAACTGCTTGAGGAAGGCGCTCATGACCGGCGGTTCGCTGAGTTCTCTCATACTGCGCACACCTCTGAACTGACGGTGGGAGTTTTGCGACGAAAGTCTCGGTCCTCGCCTCGCTCTGCCACCATGATGGTTGCTGTGTGAAGAGTGCGACGGGGCCCCAGATGGCTGATGGTGAGTTGCGCCGTAGTAGTACGCCATGTTAACGAGTCAAGATCTGCAGCAATTCGTAGAGAGAAAGCAGGCTTAGATTGACTGGTGGCTGCTTGCTCGAAGATATTCGCTGACGCAAGGAGCTCTGGCGGAGGGTATGCAAGTCGAGTGTATATTTGCTTACGGCGGGCGGCACAGCCTTGGTAACAAACAAAGGGATGTGTGTAGGTATCGGCTGGGAACGGAAGCAGCGAGGGCGACAACAACAATAATCAAAAAAGGGTCGCTTGCAGTCGATGGTCGAAGAGAATAATTAGAAGAGATTTGAAGTTAAGAGCAACGGTATATAGCGGTCGTTTCTGATGGATACAAAAGAGGATGGCGAGATGGATGGAGGAGTTCGAGAGTAGGGAAGATGGGGACAACAGAGACAATAAGATGGGAATGGCCGAGTCTAGTAGTTGCGAAGAGCGGGTGGGCCTGCCTGGGGGGGTGGGTGGGAGTATGGTGGTGGGTGCGTAGTGGGGTTGGGGTCGCAGCAGGAGAGAAGCAGGCAGGGTTGGTGGATAGGTGGGCAGCTAAGGGCGGCTGGAGAGGGGAGAAGGATAGGTCACAGAGTAGGTGCTGGGTAGTAGTAATAATAACAACAACAGCAGCAGCAGCACCATTGCAGAATAGTCTGCTACCATCAAGTACGATGATGCAGACAGGAATTCTAAAGAAGAGCACCATTTCAACTGTTACTCCTATCCGCCACTGCAAAGAGTCTAGGGGGCCTGGGGGAAGAGAGGCCACACACATGAAGACATACATACACATACACATACACATACACATACACATACGTATAGCTCTACACACTCTCGGTCTCTCTCACACTCAACAGGCACACAGGCACGTAGTAGTGAACGGGGAAGGAGGGCTCCCCGGCACCCCGGCAATCGAGGGGCGAGGGCGAGGGCGAAGGCGAGGGTGATGGTTCCTTTTTGCGAAAATGGATTTAGTGGTGCGACTAGAACGTTGGGGGGATGGCGCGTGTGCTCTCGGAGGGAGGGGTGTGCTGTGTTTTGAGTGTGAGTGCCACTGGCCAAGAGAAAGAGAAGAAAAGAGAGGCACAGAGGGAGAGAAAGAGCAACTATGTGTGTAGGTGTGCATTCTCCGTAGGGAAGGCAGGGCGAGTGAGCCAGATCCAGAGCCAAAAAAAAAAAAAAAAGCAAGATGGCAGGGGTTTTGGCTGGGGCACGGAGAGAGCGCTGGGGTGGTGCCGCTGGGGAAAGGTGGCTTGGGAGAAAAGCTGGAAGGGTGCTGTTGCAGAACGTACCGTTGGGACAGCAGAGGGCGCAGGCGACTGACCACGAAGAAACAGCCACCGACTAAACAGAAAAGACTCACCGCGAGGAGCACCGGAGAACGGCTGGGGTCCCCGGGGAGGGATGGATGCATTGGATGGGTGGATGGGGAGAGGCACAGAGGCAGCAGCCCTCTGGCGGGCATTCTGTAATCTACTGAGCACTACGTATTCTGTACGCGGCCCTTGGGAGTTGGGCTCGACGCCTACTGTTACTATTACTTAGCAGCAGTAGATCCGACCATCTGAGTAGGAGGGCGAGGGAAGAGCTGGGGCCGCGGACAGGCAGGCGCGACAGAGAAAAGAAAAGAGTTGAGCAGAGAGAGGAGCCAAAAAGTGGATCTTGGGTCGTCGATCACAGATCTGGCCAATCACGCTCGGGCAGTGGCCCCTGCCCTTACGATATGGCTTGACGCTAGCGCCACTGCACTAAGCCGGTTCAGGGCTACGATGTTTCACGTACCGCTGCCGCTCCGGCGCTCCCTCTCTTATTCCTCTCCCTTCCTACGTGCTGGCTGTGCTGTCCCCTTGCCCCTCTCTTTTCCGTCCGCACGCGCACCCCAAACTCGCCCAACGATCTTGCCGGCACCGGGCGCTGGGGGCTGGGCTGGGCCGATGGCACATGCCCAGAACTTTCTACACACCTACATCAGTCATATCGATCAGCATCGTCGTCCAGCGTCCCAGCGTTTGGCTTTGTTCGAACGTGGAAGTGATCAGCCAGCATGAATGCAATAGTTGTTTGCGCCTTACGAAATTACGTGCGCCCTCTCTGTCTCTCTCTCTCTTCGAAAGTACCCGGGGCTCTTTCTTCTAGATGTGTCTATTTTTTACTCTCTCAGACCTGACCCCTGGTTCCTGGTGTGATGTCTCTTGTCACTCATTTCCCTGCGAGCACCTGCCCACCCCACTATGTACTCTAGAGTACTACGAGTAGGGGACAGATCCTGCCAGTATCTGCACCTGCCACCTACGCCGGTGACGACGTTGAGAGCCCGCCGCATACACTGACCTTCGAGAAGCGTTCCCTGGGTTCGCGGTTCGGTACCGTTTTCGCCATAAAAGGTTTGCGTATGTGTGGATTGTGAAACCTGGGGCTCCGTTTCCAAAAGTGTGGGCCTTGAACATCTCTTCTTTCTCATGTAGAGGGCATGATATGCGAGAAAGGGCACAAAGGCATTCTGTGAAAGTATGCAGACCGATGGACCCCATAAACCTCTGCGGTTACGCCTGGAAAAAGCTTTCTCCAGATTTTTCCACAGTTCTTCGCGCATGGAGAGTAGCATTAAACGTCAGCGGCCGATATCAAAGCCTATGAAGTTTCCTGCATACAAGAGCGAGAGAGGGAGAGACGAGAAACGAAGCCGAAGAGATTGGCGGAAGAGGGCTGTGGTGCGCGATGGTCCGATGGATAGGGTGGTCAGCAAAGGTCTCAGTTGCCCAACTAGTTGCTCCGTGTGGCAGCCTCCACTCGGCGTCGACAGCTGACACTATCCGCATCTGGCCGGCGACTCCAAGGGCAGCAGCAATTGAGTTTGTGCGCCTGGTGCACATCGAATAATGGTGAGGCAGACCAGGGCCTGAATTGACGGCAATTTCGTCAAAGGAGGCAAGAGTGGGCTGCTGCGCCTCATGCTGGTCTTACTCTTTTCTTTCACTCTCCGCAAAATCTCCCCTACTTGCCCTGCTTCGTAGAGCTCTCCGCCCCGGGCCCCGGGGAGATAACTATCTGCAGGGCCTTTGAGTCGGAGGATCGGCCGTTGTAGGATTGTGCGCGCACACGACAAGAAAATACCTCTCGTGTGTCATGTCAGGGTGCTGGTCGAGAAGCTGTCATAGCTCCCGACTCTCATCCTTCAAGCCTTCGTTAACCTTTTTTCTTCAAGCCTGCCTGTAACCCTGAGAAAGTGACTCGGCAGGTAGATGTGGTCAACGCGGCACCATAAGGAAGCTCTGTAGCCGTGAGCACGGCGATTTGTCGTTTCAACGAGAAGCAACGAGCACCTACTGGTACGTGCAACGGTGCAGTCGTCGCTTAGAAGTGCCCAGATCGTTATTAATGGGGCTGACTTTCAGAGAAAGCTATTAGGTAGAACATTCTACGTATTAAGTGCAATGGTTTCCTAGTTTTGAAAAATAATATCTATCAGGGTGCAGAGATTAATATTGGGCGTCATTTCGATAACTATCCTATCGCATATCGCGTTCGGGTCCCCAGGTCACTAACTTTGAGTTCTACTATGTATAAACTGTAGAAAGACTTGGCTCCGAGAGTGTCTAATTTCCGCCCAGGAAGTAGAATTCGACCTAGGCGCTGGCGTCAAAAAAAAGACACCGAAACTGTCCATATAAAGTAACCTCGTGTACATCGGATACCGCTTCATTTGGCGCCGTCTGCATGTACTCCGTAGTGTAATCCTCGCCTTGTGACCAAGAACTTGCCAACCTTTATCTCATCGTTGCGTATGAACTCAACGCATTTTCCGGCTCATTTATTGGAACTAAATAACACTGTCATATCCCGTCGGATCGTTTCTCGTGGCCTGCGGTGATTGCGATTGTTGTGCCAGATTCGTTGGGCGGGTATTTTATAACAGTCGGTCCTTTCGGAGTAATCTTGCCGGCACGCACATATGACAGACGTACTTCGTGCTTCGTACATACCTACACACGCGCGTTAAGTCGTGGAGGAGTACGGATCGTAGACCTCCTATGATTGTTCAATATCTAATTGCCGGACGAGGTACTCAAGACCTGGCGTGCAGTAGTTCAAAACGCTGCCGACACCACAGAACAGTTGGGGCATCACGGGGGTCTCACCGCCTCCATCGGGAGGCAAGCAACAAAACGCCGCTGCCCCTACGCCCTGCTTTGGCTGCAGGTCATGCAAAGGCCCAGACACCTAGAGCAAGGTCCAAAAGCAAAAGGGGAAAAAAAGGGAACAAAAAAGAAAAGGAAAAATTAAAGAAAAAGCCACCAGACTATCCGCAAGAACGTCGGGACTGAGATGACGGAGTTGCCCGCCGTCGTTCAGAATTTGTACGAGTGCACACCACCTCTCCCCCTTCCACAGCCTCATACTCCTAGCTGCAGATGAAGCAGACAAAGAAGCTGAATCGAGTGACGCTATCGCCAAACAGTTTTATCCGCAGGCTTCGGAGACGGCTTTCTAGTGGCCGCCATCCCCGTAAATAATAGATTCAAGGACACTTTCATAATCACTGGTTTGGATTTGGGTTTGTGGCTGGTTGGATTCGGATAATGAGGTGCTGCACACTTGCAAAATGAGTGATGGAAAAGTGGCCCACGGTTGCAGATCTGGAGAGGACGCCAGGTACCGATCGTCCTATGAGGCTTGTGGCTTTTTAGGAGAGGGATATTCATTTTGTGAAAGGCCTTTTCCGGTAGGGGTCACACTTCATTGTTGTAGGATACTGTGAAGCCTCACTTACTTGAATTTCAGTTGCGTGGGCTGATTTTGTTAAAATCGCTGAACTCAACAACAGGTTTTTACAATCCATAGTACATAGCAGTAACTTTGAAGCCTGTTGAGACCTGTGCACGGGCTTCGAGGTCGTCAAACGGTCTAAGCCCGATCAAGCATCCGCTCGACACCTCCAGCTGAAACCTTTTGCTCTCTTTCATTATTAGTTTTATTGTCCCTGAGCTTCCCGGCGCCCGCCGGAGGTTCTGAGGCACGAGTAGTGATCGTACCCAAACACACATCTACATCTGTAGGAGGACAAGCCTCATCTCGCAACCACCGCTTCACTGAGCTTTGCTTTTTGTCTATTGCTCAGCACGACCCACCAACCATGCAACGGGGTTACCTGCAACCTGCACACCACATGCACTTTCCCCTGGAGGTTGCGCAAGCCCCAAACTTAGGCTCTAGACTCGAGTGCAACGTTCCACCGCAGGCAAGTCCTTGGCATCAATGCGAACCCTGGACCGATATCTACAGCCTCAAGATCCCGGACCTGCAGAAGCGGCGAGAAGCGATACGGCGCAGACTGCCTCCTTCTAAGTTCTGGCTTCCAACGAGTGACAGAAGGATCCAAGACCATATCAATGACATAGGGAGCAGAGAATAAACTACTTTGCCGCAGACTTAGATGCCTCTTCTGCTCTCTGTTTTGGTCTGGTCTCGATCTCGACGCGCGTTGTTCCGTGATATTGGCCTCTCATTGAATTCATCTTGCTTTGCTGAGGTCAAACATACTAGTACCTGCGAGTTCCCAAGCGATCTTCTGTTTACAATCGGCAATGGGACCTCGGAGTGTTCTAGGGCAGCATGCTTCTCGGAAGGCATGATCAACGGTCAAGTTGCTTTGTGTAACATGTTCAAATGTGGAGAAAGGGGCGTGCTTGCTGTCGTGTGCTCCCATCCAGCATTGAGTCTTCCCTTGCTGCTTGATATCGTTCACTTAGCATGGTTATTCTTGCCTACAAGACACACCCTCAACTCGTGTTTGACATTTGGTTTAAGTGATCGCTGTTCAATCGCATCTCCGCTGAACTGTTTTGCTTGAACTGGCACCCTAGACTCTTTCTTGCCATTCCATGCCCTAATTTATTAGTGTAGTACTTTTTCATGGAACCCCATACTTTGCCTTTGCTTGGTGTTTCTAGTTTTCTTCGACATGCGGTTGAATGGTTCTGTTTGTGGAGTTCTCTTATGATTGTTCACGCACAGCGCTGAAAACTGTGGCGTGTTCCTTTTAGCTGGGTTTTGGAACCTTGACTTAGTTTATGCTGAACTGCCTTTCTGTCATCATTTCATTTCTTTGTAAATTTTGAAGGTTGATACGCTTCGACATGTTTTGAGCATTTTCCTTTTACTTTTTTAGTATGGCATTCCGTTAGAATTACTATATGGTAATGGCCGCACCCAAACTTGAGTGAAAAACCTTAGACAATGATAACACAAAGTTTAACAGAATTTACAATGAGTACGATGCTGGTTCACGCCCTTTCAACATTGTATTACTGCAGCTCGACGAGAATTTTCAGATCCAACTTGTATAGGCGATTTTGTTGATTGCAATTCGTCTCTATTCAATCATGCTCGATACCGAAATAAAAACAAAGTCAGCGCGCATTTTACTCCCCAGTAGGCTTTGAATTTGATCAGAATTCATTTTATGAATAGTGGACGAATCGATGCTTCAGGCTATATGATCTTATGCAGTGATTTCACACACGGCTTAGCCCACCGTCAAAGCTCTCAGAACGCAAATGGATTGAAATTGCACGATATTGGAATCAATATCTTGCGTGGGGGAGATCCTAGAAAGAATAAAGCTATTTTATGTACTCACAGTTCTAAGAGAGGTATCCATCTCAAGCGTTTCATGGTCTTTTCGAATCTGATGTCAACGGTAGTTGTTGTTTAAGCTGACCTCGCCACATCTATTGAAAGATAACCCAAACACAAACTTCCCCCCTTCTTGACTTCCCCCCTTCTTGTAGCGCGGCCTTATGTGTCATAAGTACTAATGATAGTGTGTTAAAAATATTAGGGAGAAAGGCCTTGGCTTTTCTTTTAATCTATGATTCGTAGTGTATCGTGTGCGATCGTGTTAAACATATATGACATATTAGACTAGAGTATGATATCTGCATAGCTATCAAAAATCACCAAGCGGTAATGTCATCAACTTCGGCCTCGCCAAAAGTAGAAGACTTGGTTAATTTACCGACACCATCTGCTATGTTGGCCCCTTCGATCAAACCTGGTTTCTCCATGATATCGGGAAGAACTTCACGGAAGAACTCCAGAATATGTCTATTAACTTGCTCGAATTGAAGTAGAAAAGCGTCATGCCCTTCAGGGCTGTCGATAGTCTTTAGCCTGGAGTCGGGGATCCCTGCCGCGATTTCCTGTTGCTCTGCAAATGTAAAAAGGCCATCACTTTCTATACCTAGAACTAAAGTTGGCTGTTCAATCTGAGACAAAGCTATGGATACTGCATCATCAGCACCCTCAGGCGTACGATGGCGTGATACGTCATGAGTGTCAAGCTTGCGTGTGATTGCAATATAGCAATTGCCATCGAAGCGCTTTACGAATTTTTCTCCTTGATAGCGTAAATAGGACTGGGCTGAAAAATAGTGTGTTGCCTTTTTCCGCGAGGATTCATCCAGCGGAGGTGAGAGCGCCGTGGCGCCTGAGAATTGAGGGTCTGTGAATGACGGCTGCGATGAAGGCGAGTCGCCACCATTTGCCTCGCTGGAGCGATTGGGCCTTTGGGGAGTTCCTGACCGTTTGTGCCCGTCGTTATGAATAGCCCAATGTTCATTCGTTGGTGTTGAAGGCCTTTCAGTTCCATTGATATTCTGTCTACGGCTTGGGTCTGGGGTGTTTCGCCCGAACCTTGACTCGAAAGAGTTTCTGCTTCGATATGTCAGGAGTGCAGACATGCGAGCTGCACCTAGACCTGATGCAGGAGGGTCGTCGAATGGATAATAGCCATCATCGTATTTGGGATCACAATATATGCTTTGGCGCTGCGCTTCCCCCCAGCTAATACCCCAAGCGCTGTGGCGACTAGATGTCGCAATCGGAACGATGCACCGGACATAATCTCTGCCAAAGTAAGCGTATTCGAGCACGAGCATCCCCCCCATCGATCCTCCGACGACAGCGGCTAGTTGACGCACTCCGAGATCATCCAGTATCATTTTGTGAAGTCTTCAAAGTCAGTGCATAGGTGACAAATAGAGTCCAACACTTACGCCACGTCGTCACGGATTGTTGTTAGGGGAAACTCTGGACCGTAGTTCTCTTGGTTCGGATCGCCGTCTCTGCTGGTGACAGGACTTGCGCTTCCATAGGGACTGCCCAGACTGTTCAAACAGACAATAAAGAATCTACTCGTATCGAAGGCACGTCCAGGTCCCCCAAGGAGCGGACCCCACCAGTCACTGACATCTGCGCTTCCCGTCAGGGCATGGCATATGACCATGACATTGTCGCGACTGGCGTTTAACTCTCCTCGTGTGCTGTAGGCAACCGGAACATTGCGGAGAGTTACACCAGATTCAAGAGTGAAAGATGGAACGACCGCGACTTCCTGTTCTGGGATGAGAGAAGCAAAAGGGTTCTCAGGTTGGCCGGCGATCCTCTCTACGGGATTTAGTGATCTCTGTGTGATAAGGAGGGGCTCAATTGTGGGCGAAGGCACTGACCGTACTTCACTGGCTTGGAATCTCCGTTTGAGTGCGGCAAGGAGACCATTTCTGCGCTCAATTGAACATGCAACAGGGTGTCTAATGGCTCACGGCTGTGGCATTGGTCTTTGGGAGTCTGAAGATTTTCAGGAGAGCGAAAATCATGTTCATGACTCACCTAAGAAGCAGTGCGGTTGTCGGCCTGCTGTGGACCAACCGGTCTCGCAGCAGCATCTTTTGGTGTGATTACGCCATTTTTCAGTGACCGCCGACTGGGGGCAGAGAGATGCGCGCTAATCCGCTTGCGGCCCCCTGCGTCTCTTTCTTTAAGCCTCAAGAGCCTCAAGAAAACAAAAACCCTGTTTCATCGGCGCGACATCTCTTTTAAGCTTTCGCGATCTTCAACAGCCGACCTCGTCGCAAAGCCTTCCAGCCTCACAAGCATGTCACCGTCGGACTTTCGCGCCTTCTACTCTTTATGATATTGCTCTCTTGCCTTCCATTCCACGCGAATCGTCACTATGGCTGACTACAACAAACTCACCGTGGTAAAGTTACGAGACGAGCTGAAATCTCGAGGCCTTGCCGCAACAGGCTTAAAAGCCGCGCTTGTCGCGCGACTGGAGGAAGATGATGCAGCACCGGTCGCAGAGGCTGCGCCTGAGTCCAATATCGCAGCAGAAGATCTGCCAAGTGAAGAAGCAGGTGCCAGCGACCCCACGGAACCGAATGCTCCGGTGCCTGAAGCTACTGCGACTGAGCAGCCTGCAGAAAACCCCGAGACTGAACCTACCCCAGCAGAACGCGAAACAAAGGATGAGGTTCTTCCGCCTGCAGACAACGAACAGCCTCAGGCGAGCAACCAGCTAGCAGACCAACTTCCTGACCATCATACAAGAGAACCCGAGGAGCAGCTGCGATCCCCAATTCAAGAGGAATCCAAGGAAGAACAGATTTCTCGAGAAGATACAAAGCAAGAAGAGCAGGCCGATACGATGGAAGTTGCAGAAGAGCAGGAGAACAGTCAAAATGCCAACAAAGATGCGCCTGATATTTTACAAGCTGATCAAGCACACGCTAGTCCGGACGTGAAAGATATAGCTGTAGATACATTGGCAGGGTCTCAAGCTTTGGGTACGCCTATTTCTGATCGTGCATCGCAACAGCCAGAAAGTATCAGAGCGATAGAGACATACCAGCTAGGAACGCAGAACTCCATCGGTCCTGAGGAGTTTGCTGAGGACAAGCGCAAGAGAAAGCGGCGCAGTCAGAGCCCGATACCTTCTACACAGGATGCAGCTCTGAAGAGGTTGAAAGCTCAGGATGGGAGTCCTAGGGCACGAACGATAGATGACGATAGCCACCCTCATTCTATGGATGTGCCTATGACGGAAAGCTCAACGGTTCAAGAACCGGAACCCGAGGAACGTATCAAGCACTCACCAGCTGATGCTAGATTCAAAGGTCTATTCGCTACTCAAGCGTCTACGCAGCCTAGCCACCCTCCGGAGGAACCTGTTCAAGATCGGGATGTTGCTCCGGCGTTGCACCCAGCTACATCTGCGCTATACATCCGTAACCTTCAACGTCCTCTACAACCAAACGTTCTCCGGGAACATCTAGCTGCCATCTCACAGCCAAGCAACGCGCCATCATCAAATGCGATTGAAGAATTCTATCTCGACCCGATCAGGTCACACTGCCTTGTCCAGTTTACCTCTACATCGGCCGCATCAAGGGTGCGTTTGGCTCTTCACGATACGGTTTGGCCGAAGGAAAGAGATCGGCGTCCGCTATGGGTGGACTTCCTCCCAGAAGAGAAGATCAAGAAATTTATAGATGTCGAACAGGAATCGGCGGGTAGCAGACCCCCAAAGCGCTGGGAAGTCTCATACGAGGAAGAAGATGAAACCATGGTAGTGCATCTCCGCGAAGCAGATCTGCTTTCGCAGAGAAGACAGAAGCCGCTGGTAGGGCATAACGGCGCACCAGCGCCTACCAATGTGAGGCCCGTCGTGCCCAAAGGCGATCCTGGTCGTGGGTTTAAGGCTCTGGACGATTTGTTCAAATCAACGGTATCCAAACCTAAGCTTTATTTCCAGCCGGTCTCGAACACTGTAGTTGATCATAGGCTTGACCTTTTAGCTCAAGGCAGAGGAGGCGGAAGAAATGACGAGATGCGGAGATTCAGTTTTGAGGATGGCACCATTGTGGACAAGGGTCCCGAATGGGGTCTGGGAGGAAGAGGGCCTCGTGGAGGGCACCGAGGGGGATTCGAGGGGAGGGGAGGCTATCGAGGCGAGAACTGGCGCGGTGGTAGGTGATGTTTTTTGGCGTGCGCCTCGACCATCTACTACTGTACAATAAAAGAAGGGCCGAAGCTGCCACGACAGCTTGACCTGAAATGTATTCTACAATGGAGCTAACTTGAAATATGCGGTCGTGCAACCACGAGAAGGGCCATCGAGATCCGAATACCAGTAATGGCAACTTCTTATAAACCTTGATTGGCTCATCGCCGGCTTGACAAGCTTTCCGTGGCATAGTACTCGTACTCGTACATAGCAGGGGCCTAATCTAATAATAATAACAATGATAACAATGATAATAATGAAGTCAGTACCCGTCGCTTGCATGCCTGCCTGCCTGTTGTGGCTCAGGTGCCAAGCTCTCGGGATTGTCGGTGATCGAAGATCTCTAAGCTACTTTGTACTCTATTTCTAATTCGAACTTGGAACTGTAGTAGTACTGTAGTAGTAGTATTAGTAGTAGTAGTAGTCTGCACGGCACACTTCGAATACTCGTACCTTGCTACTATACGCGGGTGGATGGATGTGATGATGATGATGTTTCTTGTACGAAGACTCCCATGCTATCTACTATGTATGTCTACCAAGCACCAAAGTACCGAGTACCGAGTTTCGCCGCTGTCAGAGCGCAGGGGGAACGGTCCACTGGTCCAGCTGGTCCAGCTGGCCGCGTGCAAGCAATGGAGCCTGGTTTGGCTCGTCCAAGCCCGCGGGTGTGCGCGTCATGTTCTCCAACTTTCCTTTGCGCGCAGACGCTTGGCGACTTGATTGATAATACACGATAGTTTAAGTTAGATCCGGTATACATACAGACACAGCATTATTGCCGCCGCCGCTGCGGCTGAGCGTTGTTCCACCTTCCAGACCTACCTACCTACCTACCTACCTACCTACCTACCTACCTTAGGTACCTAGTATCCACCTATCTATCTATCTATCTATCTACTACTTACCCTCCCTTCCCTTCGTTCTCAATCCGCTGTTTATCTTATCGACAGCAAGCCATTCCATTTGGTCCGCCGCCGCTTTTGGAGACATCGGTACTGACGAAACGTCTCAAATGATCGCTCCGTAACTCTTCATTTGAACCGCCAATAGGCCCGTCTGATTGCCAAAGATATGGACGGCGACGGAGCCCTCGAGTCCGGGGCCAATGGCGGCCGCCACTCTTCATTTCGCGCGGTCAAGACAACCGAGTCTCTTACCAAGGGCCGAGATGCCGCTATTGCAGCCTCCGGCATTGAGGCGGATCTCGCATTTGAAGACTCGCCACTGCTGGCAAGAAACACTACCATAAGTAGTAGTGGCTCGCGTGACGGGAATGAAGAGGGGGACGGAGCCCCGTACCCTACCTGGTCAATGGGAAAGGAATTCAATGGTTTGCCCTGGTACCGACGGCCTTCGGTAAGTACTGAGCTTCTGCCGACGATACCAATCCTGATTCATTTTCTGCTAGATATATTGGATGCTTCCATCTCAATTTTTGCAAACCATAGCTTTTGGCGGGATCCTCGTGCCGAGGGTCAACCTCATCCTTTCCTTAATTTGCAACAATTACTTCGCGCACCGATCGATTACCACTCCTGGCTTTACGCTCAGCCCTGCTGTTCTTGGAGGCGGAAGCGATCCTAGGTGCACTGATGACGATAATGTTCAAAGTATGACTGCAAAGTTCACTCTCGCAATGCAGCTTCTCGCCGGATTATTCTCCGCCATTACCTCGCCTAGGTTGGGCTCTTTGTCTGATCGCCATGGTCGTATCAAGCTATATGTCATTACTAGTGTAGGGGGGCTTGCCAACGAAGCTCTTACAATTTTGGCTGGTACATTTCCAGGGACGGTATCAGTGTACTGGATCCTCGTTGGATCAATTCTTGATGGCATCACCGGTTCTTTCACCGCCGCGATGGCCATTTCGAATGCTTACGTTTCCGATTGCACTCCACCTTCCCAGAGGAGTGTTGCTTTTGGGTGGATGCATGGATGTCTCTTCACAGGTATTGCCATCGGCCCGCTGATTGCTGGGGCTGTAACCAAAGCGACCGGCAACGTACTCAACGTTTTCTACATTGCCGTGGTAGTTCATGCCACGATTGTCCTATATATTGCATTAGTAGTACCAGAGTCTTTGTCAAACGAACGCCAAATTGCTGCGCGAGAATTCCAGAAGACTGCGTCCCGCGAGGAAGAATCACGCCCGCAGCTAGCAAGCGGCCTTTGGGCAACAAAGGGTTTAAGGACTATAGCTACCTTCTTTAGTTACGGTATTGCTCTATTCACACCACTCAAGATTCTCTGGCCGACTGGATCAAAATCCTCACCCGCTTTACGTCGCAACCTTATCCTAATTGCGGCCGTTGACACGGTCCAGTTTGGCGTGACTATGGGTGTTGCGAGCGTAATGGTGTTGTATACGGGTAAAATATTTCACTGGGATACCGGTGATACCTCTTATTTCGTTGGTATCATAGGCTTCAGCCGCGCATTCGTCCTGCTACTCATCTTACCTGCAGTGATAAGGCTTGTTCGCGGCAAGTTTAACCCATCCAGAGCTGAGCGACATACCGGTTGCGATTGGTTGGATCTTTCAATTATCTGGGTCTCGCTTGTGTTTGATGTTTTAGCATTTGCTGGATATTCGATGGCAAAGGTCGGCGTGTTGTTTATCTTGTCCGCGGTTGTTGGTGCCATAGGTGGGATGGGTTCGCCTACCTTGCAGTCCAGTCTAACAAGGCATGTGCCTATCAATAGCACAGGACAGATTTTGGGTGCTATAGGATTACTACATGCACTTTCTAGGGTTGTGAGCCCTACGATTTTCAATCTTATTTGGGCGAAAACTTCAGGGACTCACCCACAGCTTGTATTTATCTGCTTGGCGGCTATTTTTGGATTCACATTCGTTTTGAGTCTTTTTATAAAGCCTCATGGTATGTCTTCTACCCTCTCATGCCGAATGCAACCAAACCAGGCTGACCTGTACAGTATATGACAGTGAGCAAGATGACGAGCCTGAAAGCCTGGGAACAGAACACGTAGTGTCTTAAGAACTTGTATTTTGTTTCACTGCGGAGATGTTGGGCTTATGAATATTCACAAGGGTCCACCAATATGGCTGGACGAGAGGCATTCTGATATAAATTTATAGCGATGCATTGGAAGGTTAGATAGGCGTGGTTTAAAGCCGTGCCGGATGCATATTCGACTGGGAGATTCATATATGTATTGTAATACATAGTAGAGACCCAGCGTATTAATTCGGGGTACGGATCCGTACATACTACATACCCAAGCAATGGTTTCTTTCCTGCATCTCGGGGCGAGCACGTGCCGCCACGTGCTCTACTATGTAAAGGTCTTTGTTCTGTAGGCTTAGCCAATTCGTGAATTAGCTAATTTTAGCGTTGATATAGCCAATTTTGGCGCCG
>JANIPN010047012.1:0-21679 GCA_027478595.1 Erythroxylum anguifugum
ACATGCAGGAAATATTGATTACTGCGCTTAAAAATAAGCCCGAGGGTGACGTGGAGCAAAAACTAGAAACAAAACTTATCGAAGCAAAACTAAAAAAAGGCTATCGTGAATATTTTCAGGAAAAGCTAAGGCCAGTACTCCTCAGTGGAAAAAGCATTTCTTTTACAGAAGCTACGTCAAATATATAAAGAAGCTCTAGATACAAACTTGGAGCTAAGGCAGCAGTTCGACAGATTGAAGTTTATCCCATATCTTGACTTCGAAAAAGTTGGAAGATAACCGAGCCACAGCGAAGGACTAATTAAACAGTTTGATCCAAACTCTAACGTTGCTGGATTTATAGTATTCTTTTCTTACCGGTGGATTAACACAGATCCTGGAGCAACATCCCCGGATAGTGTGCAAAATACGCAATATCACCGAATGGTCGATGCTATCGAGAAGTTTTTGAAGCCCCATCCAGACGTGGAGAAAGACAAACTAAACGTGTGGATTGTGAGTTCTTCTGAAGAATTAAGATCCATACCTGAACTAAACATGCGCTTATTTTGTACTAGGATTACTCTTGCGTAAACCAAGCTGATCCAATGACTGGTGTTCGTGCGCTCCCTATGATAATTTCTCAGTGCAACGCATTGATAAGTCTCATGGACGAGGACTTTTTTACTCGTGCGTGGTGCGCTGTTGAAATTATGATGATCCAAGCGCTCCAAAGGACTTATCAACATCACATATGGTATCAGCACAATAAATCCGAGAGTACAGACGGGGATGAAGGGAGTGGCTCTTTGGAGCCTGGGCCGATCGACCTAGAAATTGTAATGGGGGAGAAAAAACTGTCATGAAACACATCGGCCTCAAGTCATGTTCTTAGAGAGACAGAGCAAGTTGCTAGGATAGGCTCGGACAGTTGAGTTTCAGACTAGCGGAAACTCGTCCTATGAATATGCTCATCCAACTGGGTATAATAGAATAGCGGTAGCGAGACTTGATGAGTAGACGTGAACCACATAACTAAAGTTTGTTACAAATATAGCCGATTCAAAGAACGGATTCGGACCAAGTAGTAAAAGACCTCTGCTAAAAGTAGGCATCTTTGATTCCTTGTTTCATCTAAATTTCAAAACCTCGCCTACGCGAGTCTTATAATAGTAAACAACAGCCTTCTGTGATCTGTATCACCATTCTCACTGTTCCCATGGATTCCAATCATATCCATGGAGCCATCGACTTGCCATTTCGTACCAGTATCTCGACCAACTTCGTTCCACAGCTGACGAAATGTAATTATGTTGTGCATATATTGGGAATCCCCGCTCCCGTTTGACGAGAATTCTCCTGGCTTGATACTTCCAACTTGCCTACCTACAATCATCCCATTAGGGCGAACCAACTTTGCAATGTTCCTAGCGGCGCGCTTTTGGTCAAACAGTGAAAACATATGGAGAAAGGCGCTGCAGTGCACGATGTCGGGCTTTGCCTCCTCCAGGGTCATCCAAACTTGTCCTTGTTCACTGCCTTTGAAGATGTCGGCAATAAGGAACCTCCCTTTGAAAGTTGAGTGGTCCTGGAAGAGATCGTAGCCGAGGTTTATAAATGGTGCTTGAATATCGACACCAATTAGCTGCTCGTGCGTGATACCGTCCGCTGCAAGTTGACGCAAATCTTGGCCGACACAGCAGGCGAGATCGACATAACGTGTAGAAGCATCTTCCCTCAGCCGGCTCAGAATAGCGTCATACATTGGGTGTGTAAGTAATGTCAGATTTAGGAAACGGTATTGACCTATACACGGATAAGGCTTGATGGCAAATGCTCGTTGTCGCTACGTATATCAGGCGTAATCAGCTTGTGGAACCAGGTCGTTTCAGGTGCGCGGATAAATTGAGTAACTTGATAAAACTCAGTTAATGGAGGTTAATATCTTACAATTTTGTTGACGTGAGGTACAACCTGCTCTGTCGGCACGTTTGAATACTTCTCGAGCAGCTCTCGCATGGGCTGATTTATCTCGACGGTATCCTGATCGTACCACCGTTTATGTACATCGTCACTGAAGGTCGGCTCGTTATTAGTCTCCATGAGTAATGGCGTTCTTTCCTGTAAGCTTTACAAGGTCCAAGTCCAACGAGGTACAGTGTTCAGCCACAACAAACAATCTTCGAATGCTTCAGAAAGCTGAGGAAGTGACAGCTGGCAATAATGCGTAGCTAGGCAAAAACGGTGTGGTCAGATTCGATGCGAGAATCAGTTGTCACCTTCACAAGGCCGAAGCGGGGTCAGGCTGCATGTCGTTTCAGAACTAGCTTTCGTAGTCTCCATCGGCGCTCGTAAATTTTCGGCTGAACCCGTTCTAGACACACGACCAAAAGCTAGACTGGCATCCAGATACAAAATCGCAGTAACGTAAATTTGATTAAACAATCGAAGACACTGACCGATATTCTGCTGCGCGTACTCAGCCGTATACTTCTTGAAGCCCTCCGGGTCGCACATGGGCTCGTCCTACTGGCAGCAGTTGAAGCCAATGAAACTCGCTATATCCATCGAGCCGGGCCGGCCTCTGATTAGCCTGAACACCATGTCTTTTAGCTTTGTAGCGACTAGGGTCCACAGGGCGGCGGTGTAGCGTTTGTCGCAGTGGACGCCCTGAGCATGGAGATCGATGAACTGGTTATTGCACATCTATTTGACCTCGGCGACTTTACGTTGACTGAGACGAGGACGGGCATGCAGAGCATGTTGTGTTTCGTGGCAAGCTCGCTAACTTGGTGTAACAGCTCCAAGTTGGAATCGTGTTGTCGATTGACGTCTTAGAGGCGATAGTTGAAAAGCAAGATCTTTTTGCTCGGCTGGTGCTTATGAATAGTTAGTAGTTTATCCTTCAGGGCTCTGGCCGGGGCCCACCACTGTCCACTGGGGTCGCCCGAGAGTTGCTCTTGCAAAATCGAGATACTATACGCTCGTGTTGTAGACTCTTTTAGATACATCATGGTAATGGATGTTGCAGTGAACGGTCTATTCTTTGCTTTTGTAATACTGTCCTAGATCTCGACAAGCTCCTTGGTTCGCTTGGTCTCGATACTATCGAGATCCTCTTGCATTGGAAATTAGTTTTGGGGATATGATTTGATGACTTGCTTGATTCCATCGCCTACTGAGGGGATGTCAGGCGACATGTCCGCTCCGGTAAAGGTAGTCTCTTCCGTTTTGTTGTAGACAACATCCCAAGGATCTTGTGGGAGCTTATAAAGAACCTTCAAAAGCTCAAGAACGAGCGAACCTGACCCTTTAGTATAAATTTCCTGCTCCAGGTTTCCTGTAGTTGACTTTTGTGCCAGACGGAGCAAAAGGGTAGGAGCTCCGACGGAACTAAGATAATCGAACGACACAACGCCTCGTTTAAGATAGTGCGATACGTCATATTTACCATGTGCCTTTTAAACTTCTCCTTTTCTTCCTCCCTGAGTGCTTCAAGACTATACCATGTGTATTCAATGACACCGACAGCCGTAAGCGGGGTTGCGTCTATGAGAGGTATCTTGACCTTGTTGTAGAGGGCGACAGCTGCGGCGAGGTGCCATAGGTCTCCCGTCATATTTTCTGGGAGTTTGAGCCTGTGTTGGGCTTTGTTTGGGTTGGCTTTGTCTGTTTATCACTCCATGGTGGAGCGTATCATCAAGACAGGGATATGGCATGGCGTAGGCTTGAGACTGCGCTGTGAGCGTCGTGCTGATCTGTTAGACGAGACGAGAGCGAGTTAACGAAGTATGAAGCAAGTAGAGCTTTTTGGATTGACGAAAACTACACTATTTTCGAGATGCAGGGCCGTTGCACATTGTTCACGCAGCGCAAACGCGGCCGGTAAAATGCCACATGCCTGAGGTAAAGCTATGGCGCACCGTCGCAGGGCCTTTAGCCCGACGCTAAGGTGATAGAAACAGCCCTCCTAATAAAGCTTGACAGTCTACTAAAGAGATTCTCTTGGGTAACATCCTAACAGATGCTACTTTATCTGCTTGCCGACCTAACACCAGCTATAGCCATATGCAATATTTTCGGCTGTCGCGAGTATACTTCGTTCCTTTGTATCCCACACCCGGCTTCCGCCCCGGGAATCAGTCAGCCCAGGCTCACCACAAGCGCATTAATCCATCATGCTGCAGGTAAGCCGTAGATCTGTCTAAGTCGCGGTCGGTTTCCCGTTCTAGTCGTAGCCTTCAGATCGCACAAATCGCAATCGCTCCCCCAAGGTCGAGAGCATTTACTCCGCTAACGTCCTCTAGAAACAGATGCAAAACCACCATCATCTTACTTCACAAAAAAGAAACTTTCCCGCTCAAGCTGATAGCCCAATCCAGTCCCCTAAGCAAATATTACAAACAAATAGCCCAACCCCTACCCTCATCATAACTAGTCTCCCATCAACTCAATCCGCCAATCCCCCATTGACGGATCTCCCGCTCACTATCTCCCACACGAAACCTCCCCACGCTGCCCAGCCCGCACCACATCCTCGTCCGCGTGCACGCCGCGGGCCGACCTACCACAAGATGATCACGCACTTCCCGATGCCCGGCAACATCGTGGGCTGCGACTTCAGCGGGACGGTGGTGCAGGCGGGCTCTGCGGCACGCTTCCCCGTTGGCACGCGCGTCTGCGGCGCCGACTTCCCTACCGCCCGGACAACCCGGACAACCCGGACAACGAGGCTTTCACGCAGTACGCGGTGGCGGACAAATGCCAGGCGCTCGCCATGCCGGCGGGGTGGAGTGACGGGGCAGCCGCGGCGCTAGGCGCCATTAGATAGGGGACGGCGTGCCTAGCGATCCGCGATCCGGACGCGCTGGGGTTGGAGGCGCTGCCGAGCGCGCCGGCAGAGAAGAGCGTACCCGTTTTGGTGCATGACGGGGGGATGGCGAAGGGGGTGCTGGCTATTTAGATGTTGAGGCAGTGAGTTTGGTTGCGAGGTTTTTGGGGATGACGGCGGCTTATGTGGCTTTAGCTCGGGCTATGCGCCCATCGTTGGTGTGCTCTGCCAACTCGTCGCCCACGTGCTTGACTGACGTCAAGTCCCTCGCAAAGGGACAGCCGACCAAGCACGCGCTCGACTGCATCGCGGATGTGGGGTCTACGGCGCTCTGCTCAGCGCTCTGTCGCGGGGGTGGTGGACGATACGCTTGTCTGGAAGACTGCCCGAGGCGTGGCACACGCGGAAAGCAGTCAAGGTTAAGGCGGTGATGGGCTTTGAAATTCAGGGCAATGATGTCGATTTAGGCCACAAGACGTATACGAGGGAGGCGAACCAGTGATTGTTTGATATTGGCGTCAAGTGGGCGAACGAAATGCAAATTTTGTTGAACGGTGGGACTTTGGCGACGCAGAAGGTCAAGGTTATCCCAGGAGGACTTGAGGGGGTAATTAAAGCTTCTGAGATGCTGCAAAAAGGAGAATTCAAGGGGGAAAAGCTTGCTGTAATGATTGCGGAGAATTAGAGGAGGTTTAGATATGGAGAGGGAGATGGATATGTGCCATAGCACACGTAAATAGAGAATAGATATTATCAAGTTGAATATGCGATAAGTTGAGACATAGAGCATATATGGCACTATTCTTATTGAAGTTCTAGTAGATGATAAATACCCAGGGCTCATGGCCTCTATAGAGTTGAGTTTTATAGGCGATGGCAGTGATAGAGCGCTTGCATACAGCCGCAAGCCCCATTGCATTCTTCACTACCCAGTAGGGATCGTGTATCGATCTCTCATTGATCCAACCGGAATAAAACATTGATCAGACTATAGCAGAATGGTCGAGGCGAACGGCCATCTCTGGCTAAGAACTCTTTCTTCTAACTTTAGAGTGAGCTGATCATGCCACTGAATTCAAACTGACGACCGACCATAGCCGCTGTCACCAAACGACTGTTCATGGCTTCTGATCTGTCGCCTTCAAAGCTTGCTCAACCTTCTTCCAGTACTGCTTTCTCAGCACCGAGGACAGCCAATAGTTACCATTCGCGTCTTTGCCCGTAATTGAAAAACCGCTGATCAAAGGAAATCCCTTTGCAAAGGCATGCAGCTGAACGTATGATGGCTGGCCAGGCTTCTGGGCTCCGGTTCGAGGGCCCTGTTTTATAATTGCCCCGGAGAAGTCGGTACTGTAGTACTTGGCTTTGAGCCAATTTGTACAGATGACCATGTGCATCCAGGAATCGCCGTAGAGGGTGGGATTGCCGGTTTTGTCCTGAGCAGCTCGGTCGAGAGCCAGACGCGCCTCGACCTGTTCCTTTGTTCCCAATTCCTCCAAAGATTTGCGCAGTGCGAGAGCCACCTCTCCGAGAGGGAGATTCTTCACATTGGATGCTTTTATGAAGGTAGGAATATATGTGATCGCATTCCCAAACAGAACGCTTTTGGCTGGAAGCAACAAATCTCTTGTCAATAACCACCTCAGCCCAAAGGCGAGATTGATGGAAATAGTCTGGCTGGGATCTCTTGCTATGCACGAAAGTATCTTTCGGGTCCACCACGCACCCAAGACGTCGCCGGTACTAACGAACGGCTTCGTCTCGGATTTGTCACTACTCGCGGCCGTCGCATCTTTCTGGGCAGTAGCTCGCATTAACTCGACATAGGCGGCTGGAACGCAAACGATCATAGTCTCGTCTTTTGGCCGCCGAAATAGCTGATCGTACACGTAGCGCAGGCCAAAGATTATTCTTTGCCGCGTAGTGAACTCCTTATCAGCATGGCGATACGTTTCGGTTGGCTGGGTTCCAAGCTTTGCCATTGGATCTATTTCTTCACCGTACAAAGGCAAGACTTCGTCTTCTCGACCTTGAAGCATCAAAGACCATGCGTCGAGTAGATCCTTGCGTCCCATGGCATCAGTGAGGACATGCGACCACGAGAGCGTGACCAGTGTGGCATCCGTGAAAGAGACAACGTGCAGTCCTAAGATGGGCTGATCTTTATCGAGGTAGTCCTGGAGGCTTTTGGGATCCTCTGGTCGTCGCATCAGAGAAATAAAGTCATCTCCTCGGCCCACAATTTGAGGACTGGTCGATGCTTGTGGTAGACGAGAGGCAACTGGATGGCTGTTGATACCGATCTGGTGCTGTTCATGGTGAAACGCGATTGCAGGCCTCTGATCGTTGAATTCAGCAGGAACGTGATATTCGAGCTTCTTCTCGGCCTATCTACATGTCAAAAACCAAGATCTTTCGTTTCCTGTGCTGTCCTACATTGATCTTTAATCTCGCCCCAAGCCTGCGCCAACCGTCTCTATTGAGCAGCTTTGTCAAAGAGCCTTGAAGTTTTTGTACATCTAGAATGTCATCGAAGCGAAGTAAGTGGTGTACAACAATGGACCGGAATACTGGCGTGTCATCCCAATAATGGACTGGCAGGATTTTGTCTGTAGGAATAAGATCTCTGCAGCTTGACATGAACCTCCTCTGATGCTTCCATGCCGTACACCAAAAAGACTGCACTCGCGATCGAGTTTGTAAATATACAGAACTACGCATTCTCAAAAATAAAGACAGTTGGTATCAATCCAAAAGCAGCAATCGGCATTCTATGCATGCATGGTCTTTAGCCGCAGGGTCCCGAAAGGGTCAACCAAACACTCGTACACTCATTGCCAGAAAGCGGACCGTCAGCGCAATCAACTCCACTCTAATAAGGAAACCGAAGCCAACCTATTAGATGTTAGTTCATGTGCACTTCCGCACTCGACTTGCAATAGCGCCTTAGTCAGCTTTTAGGGCCATTTCGAGTCCTCTACCGCACGTATCTGGTATCCACGAATAATCCTGAGCCTCGAAAATCTCAATGATTTGCCCGCGTAACTTGTATGCACTCTTCCCTGCTTAATCGATTGCGGATATCAACATACGAACTGCGTTGCGGGGATCCTGGTGTACCGACTATCACTCCGAGTCACGGATGGTACTAATCGCCAAGAAACTTCCAACGCGTCGACGGTTATAGCACGTGCTTTGATGGAGAGTATGAGAGATCAGCCTATAGCCAAAACGAGGTAGCCAAAACGAGGTCTGTGATGTCCACGATTGGACGGAAGACTACCGACACGCTTGAAGTGTTCCAATTATTGTTTCCTACTGTTCCTGGCATCTAGGTTCTTTACGAGGATAGTATCAAGCTGCCCTAGTTAGGGTCTTGAAGACGTCACCATAGTCTTCCCAATCAACATTGGCAAGGAATTCCGATAGAGAATGGCGGTCACGTCTCAAACCTCACGCCTTATTCAGCGGCAAAGCCTTCACATCCGTCGCAGCCCCCACCTTCTCCACCCCATCTACCGGCTCAACCCCCACTCCCGCTCCCTTTGCTGCTGCCAGCACTTCAGGCACAATCTCGACCCCAACCCCACTCGCCCTCCTCTGCCTCTCCCACTCCTCATCAACCCGAAACCCCTGCTTGAGCAACATCCCCCTCCACATCTCCTCAGTCCTCTCCCTAAGCACCTCCTGCTCCTCTTCCCCTAACCTCGCCCCCCTCGCCCCTCGTGCCGCCCTCGACTTCCCCGTCTCCAGGAGCTCCGCCTCCAGGCCCTCCCCCACGACCCCGAACTCGCGCCACTCGGCACACGCCCAGCCACGGAACTCCCCGCCCGAACCTACGAGAAGATCCTCCCAGTCTCCGGTCAGGTACCGGAATAAACCCTCGTGCCCGATGACCACGACCCATTCCTCAGGCCGGGACACGAGCCAGGACCAAGCGGCGCGGGCTCTGCGCGAGCACGCGCGGGGAAATGGCTTGTTCCCGAGGGTTTTAGATTCCCAACCGGGGCGCACGAGGTTGAAGTCGACTTGTGAGGATGGGAACTCGGATTGGAGGGAGGCGAGCGGGCGGCCCGTGTCGCAAGGTCGAGCGGAGATTTCTTGTAAGGTGGGGAGGGCGACGGCGGGGAGGAGGTTGGGGAAGATCTGGGTGGCGGTTTGTAGGGCGCGGGTTAATGGCGAGGAGACGAGGAGGGTTTTCGATGGGTCGAGGCAGGTACTGAGTTGGGAGCGGAGTTGGGCGCATTGTTGTTCTCCGAGGGGTGTAAGGTGTGGGTCGTGGGTTCTCGGGTGGTGGATGTTGCTGCCAGAGTCCGCGTGGCGGACTAGGAGGAGGTGAGGAGGCATCGTTTTGTTTGGGAGGAGAGGGTGTTGGTAGGGTGGATGGGTAGCGATGGTGTTGGGTTTCCCGGTTTGGGAATCCGAGTGTGTTTGTGTACCCTCGGTTATGTGACTGCGGGAGCTGGGTCCTTAGCTGACCATGATCTCGTATCGTTTGATGAACCAGGGTATGTGATGTGCGCGGAGGTGACTGGCCGAAGGGAGATTACTGCAGGAAGAGCGTTATGTCGTCGGGGAATGACAAGCTCAAGCGCGTATATAACATATCGGGGGTGCTGCGCCCTATCACAAGTCTTGCCGAGGAAAGCCGCTTAATCGGGAAGCTGTTTCTGCCACCAACTCGAGCTGAACATCTGAAATCGGTATTTATCGGAATAGGATTGCAATTTACCAGCTAAAAAGAGTGCTCAAAAAGGCGCATTAGGTCATTATGCGTCGAGCACTAGGCCGGCCTAGCGGACGTTTAGTCGACAAGTTTGGGACGCTTATGCATGTGATCTACGATGCTCGAGAGTAGAGGCACGTGCTTTGAACCATAGAGGCGTTTAAACTTATTGAAGCTATTGCTAGCCATCAAACAGGATTGGAATATTCAGCCAAGTGCAGGCAGAATCATTCCATTGATATGTAGAGATGTCCACGTTGTGGCTGGTGCGATGAGTTTTTCAAGTCTTGTGTGGCGCAGCATCTCCATTATCCTATTATATCCCGGTCTCATCCTCCATACAGACGACAATGTCCTTTTTCATTTTCTTGTAAATTTTAAGCCTTAACCATTCATTCATAAATGTGATCTACGGAGTCATCCACTGTCATCACCCCTGTTAAGTGTTTGCTTGTTGTACGGTCAAGTACTTGGAGCAATGCCTGATATTATTTGATCAAGCGTAAATTTCCCATACCATTTCCCAACAGCCACTACGCCTTCAGCAGTCTGCCCCCCTTCGCCTGCGCACAATATTCCCACTACGCAGTCTACCATAATTCAAGGTAAGAATGGCAGCCTCCAGCCCTCCACTTCTGTACCAGTAACATCACCCGGGCCGCGCCAAATCCTCGTTCGCATCGTTGCCGCGGCTCTCAACCCAACGGACTACAAAATGCCAGCGAACTTCTCTTCTCCAGGAGCATGCGTGGGTTGCGACTTTGCTGATACTATCATCACACTCAGCTACGACCTGCCCTCTCGATCCTGTCTCTCCCGCTGATCCGGACACCCGTCAAGGCCAGCGCCTTCGTATAGGCGACCATGTCTACCGCGCGGTCCATGGCTCCAACCCAATTTATCATAGCACGGGAACATTTGCACAATATGTTACCGCAGAGGCGGACCTTGTGCTACGCGTGCTGAAGGACATGGACTGGGCGAGAGCGGCCGCACTGGGCGGACTTGGGCACGGTACATTAGCACTCGCGTTGTGGGGAAGCTTGGGGTTGAAGGGGACGCCCGATGATCCAGCGAGCGGGGATGAGTATGTTTTTGTTTCTAGAGGGAATACAGCCACAGGGACGATGGCCATTCAGTTGCTGAGGCTGTAAGTTCTCCTATTTGTCAGAATGTCGAAAAGGGGTCTGGCAAGGCTGATGCTGATATTGGTGTGTCAGGTCGGGGTATATCCCAATCACAACCTATTCGTCTTCAAATTTTGCGTTGGTAAAAGGACTGGGCGCAACACATGCGCTGGCATACAACGATCCGAGCACGGGGGTCCGGATCCGCGAATTGACGGGGAATAATCTTGAGTATGCACTCGATTGTATCTATATGAGAGAGTCTGTTCCAATTTGCTATGAGGTGATCGGTAGAACTGGAGGCTATTATATCTATTTAGAGATTTTAGCGCAGGATCTGTTAACACGGAAGGCTGTAGAAGCTGATTTCATCATGGGCTACGAATTATTTGGTAGAGAAGTGGCTTTATCCAGAGGGTATGAGCGACCACCCAACTTAAAAAGTAGGAAAAGAGGAGAATTGTGGTTTCATGTAATGCAGGGACTGGTGGATAGTGGGAAAGTAAAAGGACACCCCCCGAGGGTGTTGACCGGTGGCTTGGAAGGTATGGAAGCAGGGCTTGAGATGTTGAAGAAAGGAGAGGTGATGAAACGGAAGCTTTTGGGTTTTGTCCAAACATGCTTATGTACGTGCAACGGTCACCATAGGAGTCGAATGATATAGGTCTGTGTATTAGAGTAATATGCCTATGGATGTATACAGTTATTGTAATGGAAGCAGTCCGAGTCGACCAAAATTGATTATAGCAAAGCACAGTGATCGATTTGTTCTACACTAGAGTTCTACAATATTCTACAAATACGTAGCATTGTCGTGGATGTAAAAGGTACTGTCATGGCTTAATATAGACATACAATGAATTTGTGCATTCCTAACAGTGGAACGATCTAACTCATAGTCGTGTTCCATAACTAAGCTGAAGCCTTTTATACCATGTTCGCCTGGGTTTATTGCTCGGGAGCTTTACTCCTCGTCGACAGCTGCGCTTTTCGACTTATGCTTTGTGCCTTTTTGATCCTCCATACCAAACTCTGTATCCAATTCGGTCCGAAGTTTGATTTCTTTTTCGAAGAATACCATCAAGAACGCGAATCCAGAGAACGCAATCGCAACTTGCCATACGGTACGCAGGCTATCTGTATAGACACTGATGATTTGCTGGCTGATCTCTTCGGGAAAAGAATTTACAAAAGAGGCTGTAGCATGTTGATACGCGTCACCGCTACTCAAAGCCATTCTCGCCGCAGGGTCCGCGATAGAAACGGCAAGCTCGTTGGTTCTGCTAGTGAATATAGCTGCCGGAATAGCCACGCCCCAGATACTCCCAAAACTGCGGATGAAGGCCCAAAACGACGTGGCAGCTGCTTGATCACTCTCTGCTAGTGGAGCTTGAAATGCTGGGAGAAGCGTGTTGAGGACCATTCCGGAGCCCAAACCAGCAACTACTTGAAAAATTACCCAGCGAGCCATCGACGAACCAGAATCTAGAAGAACAAACAATCCTATGCCGAGTGTCACAATAGCCAGGCCGAGAAAATGCATTGGGCGATATCTTCCAGTCTTGGTCAAAACAATAACAGCGACAATAGCTCCTGGGATAGCAATCAAAACTAAGGGTAGTAGTTGAACACCTGACCGCGCCGGCGATGATCGCAGCACTGCCTGAAAGTAGACCGGCAAGAAGTACATAGTCCAGTAGATCAGCATCGAGTTCATGAAAGTTATTATGGCCACTGCTGAGGTGGTACGAGTTTTGAGAAGCCTGATGGGCGTGACAGGCTCTCTAGGGATGCCCGACGCCTCGAACCCGAAGAATAACCCAAACCCAATGAGGCTGAGGATGAGAGGGACAAGGATACGCCAATGAGACCAAGGATAGCGCGAACCGGCATAGGTAAGAGCCCAAAGCACAGCAACCGTTGCGCAGATGATCAGTACGTTACCAATGTAGTCTAAGCGCTTTAGCTTCTCCACGAAGGTCATCTCCTTATTGTACTTGACTTGTAAGAACAGGAAGAGAAGGATGAGCGCAACCCCGCCAATTGGCACTTCAAAATGGTCAGTGCATGATTTCAAGGGAGTTAACAGGTTTAAGGGCATACAGTTCAAGTAAAAAGCCCATCTCCAAGTTGTGTTCTGAACGATAGCACCTCCAGCAAACGGCCCTAACGTAGTGCCGATCGAATATACAGTCAGAACCACTGCAATGAAATTGCCTCGCTCTCTCAAAGGCACAAGATCCGAAACAATGACATCTATGACCATGTTCAATCCACCGCTACCGACACCTTGAATGGCGCGACCAGCAATAAGCATAGCACCGTTGGTGGCTCCACCGCATATTCCACTGCCAAAGAGATAAATGGCAACAATTCCAATGGCAAGCCATCTTCTGCCCCAGATGTTGGCGACTTGACCGAAGAAAGGCTGGACTGCTGCACTGTAGTTTCACAAAGTCAGTTTAACAATCTTTTCCAAGCCGAATATTCGATCACGGCCGCACTTACGCAGCCAAGAAGAAGGAATTAGCGATCCAGATAAAATCCGCACCAATGTCAAGCTCCTCGACAATCGTCGGCAAAGCCGTAGTGACAATTGTGCTTTCCAGCCCAGTCAAGGCACCGGCAACAGACAGAGAAGTAATGATCATCCAAAAACGGAAATCTCGAGGTGGCTTTGGGATCTCCTCGGGGGTTCCATTCTCAAGAGAACTATCGGACGAAGCATCTTTCGGCTCATTGTGAACAAAGGAGTCCCTGCTAGCAGGAAACGCTCTCCCGTCTTCAGGCAGCTCTTTGAGGTCGATAGACTTAACGTTGGCGGTCATGGCTGGTGTTCGATAAACAGCCTACGGATAACTGATGCAGACACATTCAGGTATTAAGGCAAGATCCAACTTCAACAAGATACACAGATGATTGGCATTGTGCGTATACCGCAACAGGGAAATCCATTAGTAAATCAAGTATAACCTACATGCTGTCTGCATCGCACCCTTTTTACAAAACCCGCCGAAACCCACCGAATTCCCGCTGGGCTACGCCGTATCACGTGATCATGTCATACTTACCAGCCAAATCACCCGTAAGTCTTACAAATCTCGGAGCGAACGCGCTCAATTTTCTGGAGGGGTTTTAAAGCGATACTCAATGAACACCCTACGCTAACATATTTGACAGCTAGGTAGTCCTATGCTCTCGCACGAGTGATCTTCCTGAAGCTAGCCACTAGAACTTATCGTACGATACACCAAATCGAAGAAAAGACAATTACCTGTGAAATTTGGTAGAGAGATAGCCAATGAATTTCTAAGGACATCAACAAAGTCCATATGTAACCTTGATTATTATACTTGCTAGGAATATGCACTGAATACATCATATATAAATTAAAGTGCCCGAGCGCTTAATAGGGTCCATTTATTAACCGAATAATTGTAATTAATTTTGGCTAGGGGGGTTAAAAAAATAATTTTTTATAAATTATTATTAAACCAGCGAGCAATCCACCCGAAATAAGAACATTTGAAAAATATTATTGACGATTTAAGGGTACCAATTTTGACGTTCTACTTGGCAATAAATTTCTGTTAATTAAAAAATGCCGTAGAATCTAAAGCATAATCGTAACCAAAATTTAAATTAATTATAGCGGACCTTTAAGTATCTGATAAATCTGAATAAAAATAGAAGATCCCTGAATTACCGCTGTAAGATCATTTGCGCATCTGTAAACAGTACTGATCTTTTCTCCTATCTATATTCGCTTTTTTAGGTGCCTATGAGTGACTTTTCTGCACGTGTAGACTAAATCTCGCCGCATGTTTATCTTTGAATGCCGGAATTACTGATCATCTGCATATCTCTAATGCTGTGATGTAGCTATTACGCGTTAAGTATTTCTGCAAAGTAGACTGAAGATATTATAGGCGTTAGTGATATCGCTTTACATCGAACGACACACTTCAAAGATCTTGAGGACGAGACCAAAGTCTTAATGGGCATTAGAATGTAGCCATAGCTAAAAAAACCTTCTGATGTAGCTTGTATCAGAATTCCACCATTAGGATAGTGCACTTTGTACGCTCAAAAGAGATCTCCGTTGCCACTAGCTTACATTCTTTGCCATCTTGGAGTGATACTTCTATCAATACACTGAGTATCAGTAGCTAGTATTATGTGAGTTAACTCGAAGCGGTCTCTATTATCTATACATTACTCAAGCTTACATCAATAGTAGCTTACAGATAATAAGAAGTGGGAACCCTTTAAAAAAGTCAACTAATGAGTGATCTCTGATAAACAAAAGACGGTTAATGCAAGAACAATGTTATTTGGACTTGTGAGTGCACGTTACCCGGTATTCATTCTCATATTCCATACTGGAAGAAATTGAAATAGACAAAGTAAAAGCTACGCTCGCATGAGTGTAATGAGAAAGCGCATATAGTGGTATGACCCAGTCTTCGTTACTTCTTCAGATCTCCACTTAGGGTCGAACCAGATATTGATCCCAATCCAACGTTCAAACTGAACTCCAAGATTGACTTTGCAAAGGTTCTGGCTAGGTACGAGTGCGTGGTCGCCTGCATCGATGAAATCGTACGCAGAAGTTTGTCTACATTTCTTGTCACCTACTGAGCATTTTCATGGGCTGTGTGGTTGCGAAATCGTGGTCTCTGAATCTTAATTCGGCTTGCATCCCTGATCACATCTCCGAGAACCAATACGTTGCAGGTTTTTGAGCAAACTAGGGCAGACGGCCCGACGTTTGGAAAGTAAGAGCAATTACGGCCGTCGGTAATACCAACGTCTTCGGTATTTCATTATACCTAGTAATAATAACGATATGAATATCACATAACTGAACATCTCTAGCTGGGGTAGTACGTAGGCTGCATTGGCTTGTAAAAATCCCTGTGTCCCTTCTTTGGAGTCAGAATCTTGGATTATGGCGCTTTTGGCTTCTTGTCCCTCATTCTTCTCCTTAGCAAACTCATCATTAACAGAGCCAAGGACTCCTGGCTCTTGTTTCGCTCCCGCTACCGCCGCTTCGATGATATTGTGCTCTTGAACAGGAGGCAAAATCTTACTTTATAGAACGTTAGTATTTGAATCAATTTCTGGATTTCTGTGCCGCCGTACCTATCATCTCCTTCAAGTTCATCAGCCCAAAGCCCTTCCTGCGGAGGCTCATTGTTTACATCAGACCTCAACCACCCACGACCTTCGGCTGCGAGTATGGCCGCGTACCACTGCAAAGCCACCACCTTGTACCCCTCATCTGTGGGATGTACAAGATCGTAATCATCGATTAAATCACGTCCGACCGCATCCATTTCGACCAGTGCGACACGTCTACCCTGATTTGCGTGACTGCTGACAATGTCGGGTAGTGCGTCGTTGAATAAAGGTCGTCTACCTTCCCAGAGTGGATGTCTCAGATAGGGAAGGGTAGCTACCAGCACAACAGATGTTGGCGCGGATTTAACAACTACGTCGAGTAAAAAAGCAAGCAACTGTGGTGCATCTTCCATGCTACGGTTTTGAAGGATGTTGTTCGTCCCGGCCATCAGGAGAATAACATCGGCCTTTTCATCGAAGTTGGGCATTCCTTCTTGTTGAATCCTCTCAATGTCGTATCCTGGGTGACCCTCATGTCTATTATCACTCATGTTTCCGCTCTGACAGCTTCCTAGATATGTGACTTCGTGATGCACGGATAGCTTTTCAAGAAGCGTCAATCGATATCCGTTGCCATCTGAACTAGCGAACCCCGAAGTGATTGAATCACCAAAGGGTAGGATCGTGAGAGACTTTTTGCTCTCCGCATTGTTTTCTCCTTCGGCACGTCGGTATTTGGCTAGGTGACTTTGTGAGAAAGATACTGATATAGCTTAGAAACATTGATTATTTGTGTTGTTTGTGATGTGCTTACTACTTGTATCGATAAACATGAACAGAAGTGTATAATAAAGGAACATGGTTGAACGTGTCGCTACTTCGAGCTGGATGTACACACGAGAAACATTGTATTGTGCTACTTGATCAAAGTAACTTGAATACCTTCGCGACAAAAAAGTGGGGTGGAGCGCCCATATCTATATTTCAGGATTTCTTTTGGTGGTTGCGAAACCGACGAGGGCTGTCGCAGCCTAGGCAGCTGACAAGTATGTCTTAACTCTTTGGATCAACTCCGGTTAGCTGAAACCAAGGCCCACCACGGCTGAGCGATCCTCCAAGGGGCACAAATAAGCACAGAAACGATGCTGGGATACGCGCCGCAAAGCGACAGAAATCCAATAGGTCTGCCATCCCAAACAACGTGTTCAGGATCGCTGTGCCAAGAGGCGGAGGCCACATTTAGAAAGTGTGTAACACAGTTTACAGCGGGTTACTGTTGCAAGAATTCATGAAACAGCGTGGTTAGAAGCTGCGCCGGTAAATAAGGTGGTTAAATTAAACTAGTATTATAAGTTTAGCTTACAGATGTTAAGAACTGGTTCTTCAGAACCTTAATGTTCTTAGGAACAGATATGCGTAGCGGAAGCCCTATCCCCTGCCCCGCTGGAAAACTGCCTCACCTGAGTTGGGTATAATGCCCGAGAGCTTAATAAGGCTTATTATCAATTAAATTTAATTATTTTAAAGCGTTAAGGGCTTTAGGGGACCTACCTCCTAAAATTTAATTATTAGGTGGGTGTTTTAGGTGGTTATTACAGGTGGCTTTAGGGGAAATATTACTTGGCAAAAAAATTTTTACCAATCAACTAACGCGCACAACTGAGGCAGTTTTCCAGCGGGGCAGGGGATACATAATAATATCGTTTTATAGCGTAGTTTTAAAAATAATATTAGGGTGGCTGATATTAAGTATTAATCTCTATAAATTTAAGCGTATAAATATGTTCAAAGTATTTAAAATAGGTTAAACATTTTAAATAAAAATAAATATTTGAAACGAAAATAATAATTTTAAATATATAATTTGATTACGAAGCCTTTATAATTTCGTGTTTAATTTAATCGTTAATATTATTTATTATTTTATTTCCATGAATAACTAACATCTTATAAATAAGATCCATAAGAACCTTGAAATGCACATCATATCCTTGATCGGTTTAGTTAAGCTTCAACATTTTTGCCGTGAACTTTCGCTGCTAAGGATTAATGTGTAATCCGATCATCTTTTTTATTGACGCAAATACCCTCAGCGGTGACATGTAGCCGATGATTTGGCTAGGCAATGGTTTGCGATAGCATGTACTTATTAACCCGTTTATAGATAGGATGCTACGTTTCACGGGAACGTGTTCAAGAATCTCGCATGATGTTTGTATGAATACTCACTAGGTTTAAATGCTACAATCTAATAACAAATGATCTTAATATGTTGAATCGGTCCACTGAGACACCAGCGGAGAATATTGTCGCATTCTGCTATGGAGTAGTCTCGGCCATGGGCAAAAGCTCAGAAGGGGAGATTGGCTGTTATCCTTCTCGTATTTGGTTGATGGAAGGCAGCGAGGGTTAATGCCTTGGCACGAAACCCTGCACCTTTTTAGCCAGTTAGCGCCCCAGCACTCGAAGCTTATCGATTGTCACGGGGGGTTGCAGCAGACTGGGTAGACTCGCATCCACCTTATCTCTTTCTTTTGCTGGAAAGCATAGCAACAGTCCGTGAGACCATGAACTAGACTCAAGATCACCCTAGGAGCGCTTCCATTGCTATATAAACTCTGCTAACTTAAGTAATATTTAAAATAAGCAAATTCAAGTAGAGCGGAAGCAATGAGAGCACAAGGGATGTCGACGAGCAGCCAACGTTATTCGAGAAGCGACTAGACTTCAACCGCAAGGAGAAATTCCACTGCAGTGGCTGGAGAATGGTCAAACGAGGAGTAAGAGTTGCAGTATCCACGGCCATCTCCATCAGTAACAGAGGGATCTGGGCGTGGGATGGTAATTCATTATTTAAAGACTACCACGGTGTCGTCTAAGCCTGTGAAACCAGAGTTTTAAGGGTTTTAATACCAACATTTGAGCTTCCTTTGTCATTTTCTCGCAGAAGAGTGATACTTAAATATATTGCCGAGCTTTTCTCAAAACCTCGTCCCAATGATTTTGATCTAGCTGTCGCGGTACAGAGCATACAGTGTTAGAATAAGACTCCATTGCCGTGCCCTGCGAGTCAGATCACTGCTTGTAGATCGTCCTTTTCGTAGTATATGGGCACCAGCTACCATCTCGTCACAATGGTATTGCTAACAAACAGCTATCAATAGAGTAGTAACTGGAGACATTAGACTTATCTATTGGAGCTTACTTTCAGTACATATATGGAACTATTGCCTACCTACGCCCGAAACACCGAAGGGGATATATCTATAGTTTATGTTCAGCAGTGGCGCAAGTGTGAAATCCCATCTTCTGTTAATACTGCTATTAAGTCTTCGCATATCAATTCCTGCCGGTGATGTGAACAACAGGGACACGAGATTCAAAAGATTCTAAGCTTAGCGAAGAGTACGGCTATGTTGCTTTCACATTATATTAGCTGATCTGTAATGGCGCGTCATCCTTAAACGTCTTTAACCTGCTCTGTGGCGGCCTTTCCCAGTGGAAAATGTATTGTCCAAGCTTCATTGCGTCATGTTTGGATCGATATCCCGTCTTCCAGCTCTGCTTTCCATCCGGATTTATACCACACTCGTAAGGTACATTATCTGGCGGTGTTGGTAAATCTGGCCACGTAAGCCGACTAGGCGCGTTAAGATATCGTTCCATATCGTCACTAGATCTTCGCGTCGCCACCCATTGGTCTAAATAATTGCGAAACGTTGATACGTCAGAATCAAGTTTGCGATTGCAAGCCCACTCTCTATTCTGCACCATATTTATATGTTGGTCCCAATGGGGAATGCGTATAAACTACGTATCGCCTGTGATGAGTTCGTGTAACGTGTATAAGACGCCAGATACATCATCTCGCCCATCCCTCAAATTAATCTTTCCACGTGCAACCCAGCCAAAGTCGAAGAGAAGAACTTTTTGGGTTTTTGGATCGACGAGTAGGTTTCGAGGCGCAACATTTTGATGCATGATTCCCAAATCTAAACTTAGAAAATCAATGAGTTGTGTAAGTTGTTGTAACCACTCAAACCGAAAAGGTATCTTCGAATTATCAAGTGTTCCGCCAGGAATGTACTTTGTCGTATGCCCAATCACTCGAAGTTCTACATCTTCGAGGACTACGCGATCTAATGGTAGTAAATTAGGATGCGATAAACTTTTGAGAGCATTGAGCTCATCCCATGCCATCTGCTGTCTCCGAGGTTTCGCGAGAGGGTTGAACTTGAAGGCAACCTTTTGAGGGACTCCGGATTTGTCGTCATCATACGATGATAAGTTAACATGGGTCTCTGTCCCACTTCGCGAATGTTTCATTAAACGACTTTCGGGTTCCAGCATACCATGTCTCGCTAAGCGCCAGACCGGCAAATGCAAACGATTTTCGGGTTCTAGGATACCGAGTCTCGCTGGGCGCAAGACCGGCAAATGTAATTGGCTATAGTTGAAAACGACCCAGATGCGGCACCAGGCACCATAGCACATCCGAGGCGCGTTACGATACAACACACATTAAATAGACTCCTATACGATCAACTGAAGCGTTTGATGAAATCAGTGATAGAGGATTGTCATAATAGTTGAGACTATACTTAGACCCTTGATAGTACGGCTACTATAGGTCGAGTTTAGGAGAAAGTTAAATTACTACATCAGTAACATGGCTACTGAACATTAGATTATCTTACGAAATAACGCAGAAAAGACATCAAAGTTGGTAACCTTCTTCTTTCAATACCTCACACCATTTTTCAATTTCTTTCCATGCTTCATCGTGTTGGAATTCCTCCCCTTCCCCATCTTCTAGCAAACCGTGTTTCCTAAGTATAGGCTTAAGACCCTTGGCGAGGATCTCCCCATCTTCACACATCATGACATCCAATATATCTGTATCTGCTCCGCTGTTTGGATGTAGCATCCACCGGCAAGTCCTAAAGTAGTTTTTCCATACTTCGAAGAGCTCCTCAGGTTTCCAGGCTTGATGTAGTTTCCACCACATTGGTCCGTTTTTGTCTATCCCATCTGTTTCCGGAAGAAAAGTCCCAGGTGGAATGATTCCCTCATTTCCCTGATTATCCATCCAGTAGACCCGCCACTCATCAGTATCAACATACACGGTATGCGAGTCACGATTTCCCCTAGCGATGGTTACAACATGAGGTGGAAGCTCAGCTGAACACTTGAGTTCCGTCGAAGTGGTGGGTGTGAAAGCGGTCGTATCCCGGCCCTCAGCTCGGATTATTTTTCGGATGTAATTAACCTTCTTGTAGGGAATAGCAGGAGTATCTGGGATAATAGGCGTCTGATCTGAAACGTTCTGCCAGGAGACATACGGAATTTGCTTTAGAAGGCTAATGACCGTTGCGTTTTTGTTAAGAGCCGAAAGCGACTCGGCGGTGATTTGCGGCCAACCGCCTGGAGGCGGCCACCGGACCATCTCAGCGAATCCAGAGTGGAGTCGCGAAAGAAAAGCATAGTATGACTTCAATCCGTCCACAAAAGCATCTTGCGACGCAGAGGAAAGAGGGACGCGGTCCTCTGTATTACTAGAATTTTCGCCGGTGGTAGTCATTTTTGAGACTCTATCGTGTTACGGAAAAGAAGCTGTTTAAAAAAAAAACTCGAGTGCAGCTGGAGTGGGGAAAGGCCATGTTATTTTGGCGGAGGTTGAGCTAACGCGCTCCGTAAAGCGATTGCTGTCGCGCGCGGCAACAATGTGAGGAAGACACGTGTGCGGCGCACAGTTTCAGCGATGCAAACAATAGGGAATCCTTCTAAAGTTATCTGACACCAGATGATGAGGGATTCGAGGCTGGGAAATCCTGCTTCGGACACCTGTGCTTGGGTCGTTCCATCGAGGCTAAAGCCTTGGCAGACTAGTTC
>JANIPN010047293.1:0-74531 GCA_027478595.1 Erythroxylum anguifugum
TAATATAAGCCTTTTAAGGTATTAATTAAATTAATATTATAGCGAAAATAATATATATTTAATAGTAGTACTTAATACTATCTAAGATACGTAATAAATAAATAGGATACGTAGTAGTATAATAAAAAAAACGAGTATATAATATATATATACCTATATCCCTCCTACCTCCATATCTCTATTCGCACTTTCGAGTTTTAAATTACGTACTCTACTTTACCTATATATAGCCCTATAGCGTAGAGACCTATACGAGCACCTATACGTAGTATACTATTATTACCGGAAATCGCGAGGCCTCTTATTATTTACTTAAATAATTTAAGTAACCGGTTAAAATTTAAAGGGGTTATAACTACGGTTAATAATTAATTTTTAGGAGATTATTTTATAAGCTTAATAAACGGGGTCTTAAGTATTACTTTATTTTTAATTAAAGGGGAGCCTTAATTAGGATTAATACTAAAAAATAGAATAAATAGATAATTCGTTCCTACGTAAGATTTACTGCACTATATTACTATAAGTGACGTACCGTGCCCCCGAAGGGATTATATTATTATAAGTAACATACCGTGTCCCCGAAGGAATTATTATTTTATATAAGAGTACTTTACGTTATTAACTCGTATATTATACTCTATAGGAGTAGTATATATTATTATTTTATTCTTTACTTATTATTTTACCCTTAACTATTATAAAAAGCCTATATATAACGTCTAGTTAATATAAAAGTTTTTATACTTACTCGTTTATAGGTTCTAAACACTTAGGTCTCTAATAATATATAATATATATATATATTATACCTACCTTCTATCCTCATACCTTTATTCACACCTTTAAGTTTTAAATTACGTACTTTATTTTATTATATATAGCCCTATAACGTAGAGACCTATACGAGCACTTATACGTAGTATAATAATAATATAATATAATAAACCTTACGTAGAAACGAATTATCTATTTATTCTATATAACTTTTAGTATTAATCTTAATAAAGGCTCCCTTTTAATTAAAAATAAAGTAGAACTTAAGACCCTATTTATTAAATTTATAAAATAATCTCTTAAAAATTAATTATTAACCGTAATTATAACTTCTTTAAATTTTAACCGATTACTTAAATTATTTAAATAAATAATAAAAAGCCTCGCGATTTTCGGTAATAATAATATTATAATAAAAGTTATTACGCGAATATAAATTATATTATAATTTAAAAGTTTAATATTATATAATATTAATAAATATATATATAATAATTTATAATATAAATTAAAGAATTTATTAATTAAGCCCTTTAAGCTTAATTTTAATATAAATTATAATACGATTATTAAAGTTAAATAATTTACTTAATAATTTTAAATCTTTAAAGATATATTTCGCGGCCGCGATATAAATAATAATAATTATTATAATAAAAGGCTTTAAATCTTAAATTTATTTTATAATATAAATTAAAAAATAAATAAAAATAAGAAGTTATAAATTAAATTAAAGTAAAAAATTTATATATATATAAATTATTTAAGCCCTAACGCGGGTAAAAAGTTTTTTCTTCTATATATAAGAATTATTATAATAATAACTTTAAGTATAAGAGCTTTATAAAGAATATAAGTAAAGATATAATAAAATAAATAGCCGAAAGCGCTTTAAATAATAATAATAATAATAAAAGTAATATAATAAAAATAATAAGTAGAGATTTAATATAAAATAAATAATTTAAGGCGTTTAATATAAATAAATACCCCTTTAAGGGTATAATATATTATTTATAATAATATAATATATTTATTATTTGAAGCGCCTTAGGCTGCTTATTCTATTACGTCTCTACTTATATTCTTTATAAGGCTCTCGTACTCGGAATTATTACTACGGTAATCCTTACGTACGGGAGAAAAAATTTTCTACCCGCGTTAGGGCTTAAATAATCCACGTATATATAATATTTCTACTCTAGTTTAATTTATAACTTCCTTCTCTTATTTACCTTCTTAATTTATACTTTTTTATATTAATATAACTCTTTAAGTATAAATCTCGATATTAATAGTATAAATTAAGATTAATAATCCTTACTATAAGATAAGTTTAAGATTTAAAGCTTTATAATAACTACCGCTACTTATATCGCGGCCGCGAAGTATATCCTCGAAGACTTAAAATTATTAAGCCTATTACTTAACTTTAATAACCGTATTATAATCCGTACTAAAGCCGAGCTTAAAGGGCTTAACCGGTAAGCTCTTTAATTTATATTATAGATTATTATATATATATATATTTATTAATATTATATAATATTAAGCTCTTTAATCTTAATATAATTTATATTCGCGTAATAACTTTTATTATAATACTATTATTACCGGAAGTCGCGAGGCCTCTCGTTATTTACTTAAATAATTTAAGTAACTAGTTAAAATTTAAAGGGGTTATAATTACGGCCGATAACTAGTTTTTAGGAAATTATTTTATAAGCTTAATAAATAGGGTCTTAAGTATTATTCTATTTTTAATCGAAGGGGAGCCTTAATTAGGATTAATATTATATAGAATAAATAGATAATTCGTTCCTACGTAAGATTTCCTATATTATATTACTATAAGTAACGTACCGTACCCCCGAAGGGAATAATATAATATAATAAATTTTACGTAGAAATAAATTATTTATTTATTCTATTTTATTTTAAGTCTTAGCTTTCGATAATCTTATTTAATATATATAAACCGAATTTTGGTTTATAAATTAAAGTATTAATAATTTATTTTCGGCCTCGGACTACTTCAGCTTCTATACTTTTCGGTCTTAAAATTAATACTTCGGACCAATCTTAAACCGAGTTCGGTTCGGTTCGGTTATTAAGTATATTTATAATTGCTTTAGCCGTCTACTCCCTTAATATATATACTTTTCTTGTCTTGTTACGTATAGTCGGCCGTCGACTCTAGAAGCTTCGAGCCGGTATCGATGATGTCCTTATCCTGGTCGTATAGCTGGCCACCACGGTTATATGTATCAACATGATCACTATAGTGGCGTATAGTGCTTGGGGAGCTCCTATGCCACCTTTTGACAAATGCCAAGGGCATTCCCGTCGCCTTGAACCTGGGGTTCTTTCTAAGCATTAAAGCAAGTCACAGTATTATATCTAATATCGTTAACTCGGCTAATCAATCTTTCTCAGTTCTTTCTCATTCAAGAGGTCATCTTTCCCTTGCAGCTCACCTTCACGAAGCTCTCCATTTTCTTCTATTACTTACGACTGCTCTACCCCGAGAAGCGCGGCTTTCTATATCAGGCCAGCATCGTCACGATCGTTATAGTGGCCCTTTGGGGCACAGCGACGTTCTTTGGCTTCCTCTTCCAAAATAAGACGAGCTTCTACGTCTACTGAACCCCCAATACCAAGGCCTCCGCCGACCAGTGTCTGGGCCCAGAGCTCGAGATCTTCATAACCATCTCTGACGCGGTGTTGGACCTAGCAGTATTTGCACTACCCGTCCATCGCCTCTTCACGCTGTAAGTACCACTCAAGAAGCGTCTACTAGTGCTAGCTGTATTCGCTGTGGGTAGCCTGAGCGTGGTGGGCTCGCTGGTGCGCATGAGCTGGTACATCCCGACCCTCTACGGCTTTGAGAACCACACCATCAGCATCGATCCCAACATGGTCAACTCCACCGTCATTTACTGGGGCATGTTCGAGGCTGGCTTTGCCGTCACCGCCGCCTGCCTGCCTAGCATCAAGTACTTTGTCGACCGCGGCGCCAGGAGCATGACTACCTATGTGTCCAACTACCGCCGACTCGGCAGCACAAGCAAGAGCTCTGGTGGCAGTGACCCGTCCACGCCCACAGGCGCCCTAAGCCCACCGGCACCTTCGGGGTGGGCGAACGACCGTGGACAGGACTTGCGTGATGAAAAGAAGGGCATTACAGCGAGCATCCATATTGGGATGATTTGATGGCTTAGGTTACCCTGTATTATGATAGGTTTTACTTCATGTGCGGACCGAGCAGAGTAATGCATCGGATTCACTTCCCAGGATCGGGACCAAGCCACTCTGGCAGCTGGCATAAGCGAAATAACATTCTATATCATATTATATAGCGCAATCATCAATAATTCATACACGGTATCGCGACGTCTCTTTCCCATGATATCCTCTGGACAGCGTTCTAGGATCAATGGTGGCTAAAGCTTCTTTATCTCTGGGACGAAGTGGAGCCCCGCAGCTATCAGGACTCATAACAGTCCGCATGAGAGCAATCATCGACAAAGCTAGATCTTGAGCTTGTGCTGTTCGTATAGCGCGACCTTCAGAAGAGCCGCTAGCTCTTGTGCAGTTCTGCCATATTGTATGATCGTCGAGAACGGCAGATCGACCCCGAAAGCTTTGAACACCGCGTTGCGAAGCTCTGTCGCAAGCATCGAATCGAGCCCGAAGGTTGCAAGTGGTATTGTGAGATCGATCCTATCGTGTGAAAGTAGAAGGAGGTTCGCAAGAGTTTCGACGAGAAGGCCCTCTACAGCCTGAAGAAGGATACCTCCACCGTTCGGAGCGTTAGTACTGAGATTAAGCGCTTCCCGCACGGACATTTTCATCGAATCCGCCGCATCATCCGAAGACCGTCTAACTGTCTTGGTGGTCTGTAGTGCCGTGGCGAGTATCAGAGATCGTGGGTCCTCCAAGAACTGGAGGTGGGCATTAACGCCGTCTTGGATCAGCTCTTGGAGACCGTATAGCTCGAGGCCAGTAAATACGAAACCATCAGACCAGGTACCGCCGGACCGAACGGAGCTGTCTCTGTCTTCCTTGGCACGAGCATCATGCGATAAGACCAGATCGATCATCCTAATGATTTCAGCCTGCGAGTAAGAGAAGATTCCTCGCCTTGTCAGAGCTTGCCCTGCACCCTCATTATCGACAAGATAGCCGACATCGGCGATTGCACCCAAGCCAATTGTTAGTGCAGGTAGACCTTGCTTCCTCCGGAATCGGGCAAAGTTGTCAAGGAAGCTGTTTGCTGCACAGTAGTTGCTCTCGGATATCAACCCGATGGTACTAGCAACAGAACTGGTCATAAGGAAGAAGTCAAGATCCTTATCTCTGTCGATGAGGGCTTTGTGAAGATTCCAGGCACCCATAACTTTTGGGTTTAGACTCTTATACCACTTTTCCAGCGTCATTTGTGTAGAGAATAGCCCATCCTCCATTTGCATAGCGGCATGAATAACGCCACCGATTGGAGTTTGGCTTTGTGTGACCGCACGCTCAACGTCATCATATTCGGTAAGATTCCCAGCGATAACTTGTACATTTGCCCCGTTGGTCGTCAGCTTTTCCACCTGTTTCCTTGCCCTCTCACGGGCTACACCAGACCGGCTGAGGAATATCAGGTTCCTAGCACCCCGAGAGACCATCCAATCGGATAGACTGCTTCCAAGGCCTCCGAGACACCCGGCAAGTATGTAGGTCTTGGTGGAGCTGAACTGCATTTGATGGCATGATTTGACTGCCGAGATGAATGATCTGGAATTCTCAAAAGAGATGCAGACTTTTCCGTTCGCTTCTTGTGATATACAGAATTCCAAGGCTATTTTAACTTGCGACACATCGAATGCCTTGTGCGCGTTCAAATTTTTCAGAAGACCATCTCGGGAGGATTGTAGGGCACGAGATAAGAGTCTCGTCCATTTCGCTCGGTGATCGACAAATTTTGAATGGCCGAGAAAGTTCAGATCCACGACATGATAGGTACGCTCACGTACGAACCAAGAGGCAGGAGGCTGAGATCTGTGGTCTATATCGCAATAACAGACGTCCAAGTACCGACCGGAATCGCTGCACACCTCCCAAAACTTCTGAGATGACGAGGTCGTGGTGGTATTCACCACAACATCAAAACCACAGCCACCTGTAATCCCAGAAGACCAGGACACCAACGATGAGCTATCTTGTATATGAATCTGTTGCTCGCGAACCTGCAGGTCTCGGATGAGAAGATCTTTCTCCTTCTTCCCTTTGACCGTCACGTAGATGTTTGCACCCGCAGCAAGACTTAGTTGAAGGCAAGTAAGACCGAGATCCGTAGTACAATCACAAATCAAAATCGACTCTCCATGTTTGACTTGAGCCTTGTCTTCCATTCCATACAAAGTTATTGCAAAAAGAGTGGGTATCATGGCTGCATCCGTAAAAGCTTCTTCTTCCTGAAGTTCCATACAAGCCCACTCAGGAACCTCGATGTAGGTACCAATCCTGTGCGGGAACATGCCAACTACCCGGACTCCAAGTCGGAAGCTTCTGACTTCTGAGCCGACGTCAGTCACAATCCCAGAGAAGTCCAAGGTATGTAGAGCATCAAACGCTACCTGATCCCGTAAATCCTTCGAGTTCAAGTGGTTGATGCTCACTGCCATCGTCTGAATCCTAATTAAAGATGGCTGCAAACCACCTCTTACCTTCTCCTCTTCAAGGAAATGAGTGGTATCAAGGTCGCCTGAAGATTTCGTAGATAGGACGGCACTGCCAACTTCAGATAGGCGTTGAGATCTTGCTTCTTGAACGGAAATATCCTTGTAAGAATCATTCAAGGACTTCACCGGCGAGAACCGACTGACCCAAACGTTATCGCAAGTTACTACGAACTCGAGGTCTGGCTTCGGGCTGCGGAGTACATGCTCGAATACATAGCCAACAGACGGAAGAGTTGGCCGAAGAGTTCCTCCAAGTGCTTGGTCAACGTCAAAGTCTATGATACAGAACCTGAGTCGTGGATTTTCCATCATGGCCGTTCGAGATAGGCCATATATCATAGTCTGGTCAGGTCTTTGCGCAGAAAGTCGATGTCCGCTCTGGACCCATATGAATGTCGATGGAATGTTTGTCAGTGCTTGCAACACTTGTAGCTGGTCTTGATCCATTGAAGCCAATCTCTCTTCGCCCATTTCGGCAGCATAGATAATGATTGAAGATGGCGGAATCATGCCCATGGAAGCACTTCGTAAGGATAAAGCCGTCAATGGTTTTCCGAGCAAGCTGGGTAGCTCAGTAATCAACTCTTGTTCAAGGTCAGATGGCGATGAGCTGTGTATCTAGAAAAGTCAGCTAGGGAAGTCATCTATGTGGAATGTACTAACAAGAAAGACAGGCTCTTGCTGAACTATACTGGTCTCAGGTTTAGCATGAATTGCGCTGTATATGTGAGCTCCCTCAATCCCTTCTTCACTGGTGGTCACAACAAGTCGACGTAAGCCATTCGATGTAGAGATATCAAGAGAAGCCACACTGCTGGGAGTTATGATACTCCCATGAGGCTGGAGATGCCTCTTAAGTGCCATAAGTGACCTGTAAGTCGGTGGTGTGTCACAGTAAATAACATCGAAGACGGTGGTAATATCCAACAAGTTCGTCGAGGATTGTGTACTGTGGTCACAGTCATCAATGAGGTCAGGTTCGGTTTCCAATTCGTCTAGCGATGTGAGAAGTTTGGTACTCAAATGAAAGCTTTGATCATCAAGTCCTCCGGCAAATCCTCGACAGGAGCGACCTTCTTCGTTTGAAGCAAAAAGTACCTCAATCCGTCTTGATAAAACGTGATATTGCAGTTCCACTACTTTAGCCACAGTTCGGTTGAGGTGGTTCACGGAGTCTTCAGAACGAATATATGGCTCTTTGAGATAGCTGTTGAGTGAGAGCGAGGCCTTGCGAAGTAAGTATCTTATATCTGGTTTCCAGGACAGTTCGAGAAAGGGCTGCCGGTACTCGACTTTTCCAGTATAAGGAGAGCTCCATGGTTTGAAAACGACAGTGTTGAACTCAGCAATCATACAATCCTGCCTATCCAAGAGGATCGAGTTAACCGAGGCGCCTTTCGCCTTATGAGAATTGCACTTAGCGTGAATAGTAGATATTTTGTTGTCACTGCTGCTGTTATTGCCGTCAAGGCGCAAAGTGAGTTCAGCTATCGACACAGGAATTTTGCGCCTCAGCTGATCTCGATGTCCTGATGCTGTTGAAATGATTGAAGCCTGTAGTGCAGCATCCAGATGTACCGGATGAAGGAGATTTACGAACAACGAAGTGAACTTCGGAAGCCTTATGTCTGCGAGCGTAATTGAAGATTCACCACCACTGCTGCCTGACGTGGTTGCAAGCTTGGATATAGAACGGAAGTCGCCGTCAAAGCTCAGCCCTTCACGGGAAAGCTTTTTGTACCATAGATCCACCGGCTCGCAGTATTCATCCGGTCCGGTCGTATCTCGGTCCCTCGAGAGCTTGTGATGAGTGAGTTCAATCGTGACGAGACCACTTGAGTGGATGATAGCCTCACTTGCGTTTACAGAGCAAACAGCAAAACTGTACTCCAGTCTCGAAGTCGTCGAATCAAGCTCAGTTGTTGCCTTCGGCGTGAGTTCTGTCAGAACCTCAACAGCAGTATCAGTGTCATGGAACACGAGGAAGTTCTGCAGTTCAACATGGCGGAGAACAACAACATTTTCGCGGGTATAACGATCTGGGTGAAGCTGTAAGACTGCCTCTGTCACCATTGACAGATAGCCAGCGGCAGGAAAGATGATAGTATCTCCGACACAGTGGCCTGTCAACCATGTGACATCAGCAATTCGCAGGCGGTTTCGCCAGATTCTCGTGTAGCCAGCACCCTCTATAGCTGGCGAACCAAGGAGTTCATGTCGAGGATGTCGGCGGTTTCGATACTCTGTACTAGCTGTACCTTCGACTTTTAGTATGGAGTTGTGATCCCATGGATAAGTTGGTAGCCCTATGAGAGTACGACTGCCATATCCGAAGGCCTGTTCACTGGCGTGATCTGCATCTCCGCCGTTGACCAATCGAGCCGGGGTATCTATTCCATCGAGGTATAGATCACCAAGGAATGTCAGGAATGCAAGGGCCGAATCTTCGTGACGCCTGAGTATCGAAAAGTACGAAAGCTCGGACGTCTGAGGTTGGGATTTCCATATGTCTTGGACAGGGCCCTTCAGTGTAGAGTGAGGTCCGACTTCGATAAATACTGATCCGGGTTGAACTGCACCTTGCAGTGCTGCACTGAAAAGGACTGGCTGCTCAAGATTTGCCCTCCAGTATGCTGCAGTACTGACGTCCTCGGGCAGGATCCGGCAGCCTTTCAATGAAGAGAGCATGATGACCTGGCGACGAGAAATAGGTCTGATCTCGCCAAGAACTTGCTCAAGTTGGTTTTCGTACATCTGACCAACAAATTTCATATGGTAGGAGTGATATGCATGCTAAGTTCTTAGTTTACGGACGAAGATTTGCTCTTGCTCGGCAATATGAACAAACGCCTCAACACTTGCAGGATCACCACTAATGGTCGTACTTTTGGGGCTGTTAAAACATGCGATGTCGACATGCGAGATGTTGTGGCGCTGTATCAGCTGTGTTACCTGCTCTGCAGGCGCACCAACGGCTGCTATAGACCCGGATGGTGCATTTGAAGCAACGACCTGGCCACGATAGTATGCTATCGCTACTGCTAGCCTGTCGGTGATGAAGCCCGCGGCGTAGGCAGCGGCGATTTCACCTTCCTCAGATCAATTCTCCGCACATCAGAAGGTATGACCAAACTTACCAGAGGAGTGCCCAATAACAGACACAGGCACAATACCAATAGCAGCAAGCAGATCGACGAGGGCGATTTGTAGAATGGTACATATTGGTTGTGATATCTGCGTGTCGTTGACTGAGTGGAGTTCTGTTCCGAGGAGTAGATGATCTGTAGCTAGTCAGATTTAAATGCGGCGCCTACTTCCGTTCCTAATTATACGTACCCAAAACACTCCATTTAGGACCGTTGATCAGGTCTTGTAGATATTGATCAAGCTCCAGAATCCGACTTTTGTAGACGGGGTAACATTTAAAGAGCTCTGCACCCATACCAGACCATTGAGATCCTTGACCTGTGAAGATGAATGTAGGGTGAGTCGCGTCGAGCGCACGCAACGGGCGCTCTATCGATAGGCTGGACAACGGCTTGAGAATCGTCCCTTCGCTGTTACAAATGCTATATCCTCGAAGACGTAGAGAGGACCTCCGACATGCTAGAGTAAACGCAAGATCTTGGAGTTGGGTACTGTCATTAGAACGCTGTATATCGTCGTAAGATTGTACTAGGGCTTTTCTTGTGTTCCCAGAGTACAGCAGGAGCTGATGGCATTGTTGTTTGCATTGGTGAGAGCATCGGGTTCGCGGAGCTTGTTCGAGAACGACATGACCATTGGAACCTCCATAGCCGAATGAGTTGATCTATTATAGCTTGTTAACCCAAAAAAAAAATAAAAAAAAATGTAGCGCGTGAAGACAACTCACGCTCACTCTACCGCATGCGGTAGCTGGCCAAGCCATGGACTCCGTCACGACCCGGGCGTTACGCCGTTCAAGCTTCAATGTCGGATTGATCCTTTCAATCCCAATGGTTGGGGGTATGATTGAATTCTCGAGCGCTAAAGTTGCCTTGATAATACTGGTGATACCACTAACAGCCTCACTGTGTCCAAGATTTGTTTTGACCGATCCGATGAGGTTGGGCCGTCCAGACCGATGCTTAATAACTTTCGAAAAAGCCTCGACTTCCGTAGCGTCGCCGACCACCGTGCCAGTCCCATGTGCCTAGCATAGGTATCAGCTGCTTACTTGAAGGCTAGGAGCAACCTCTTCTCACCTCAATATAGTCCGTTTGATCCGGGGGCAAGCCGGCATCGATGTAAGCCTTCGAGATCACGGCCGCCTGTCCTAAAGGGCTCGGAAGCGAGATTCCGTTGGTCGTACCGTTGCTGGACAACGGAATTAGGCTAGTGTCTATACGAGCAAGGACATAAGTCTCACCTATTCACAGCAATACCGCGGATCACCGAGCGGATCGGATCGCCATCGCGTAAAGCATCGCTTAACCGCTTTACCATCAGCGCGCCTACACCTTCAGCGCGAGCATAGCCATCAGCTGATACGTCAAAAGTATGGCAAGTGGCCGAGCCACTAGTCATACCGGCCTTGACAGCCGCGATGTAAATATCTGGAGAAAGGATCAAATTCGCGCCTCCAACGAAAGCCGCAGAGCATTCCAGATTGCGAAGCGCAGAGCATGCCAGATGTAAAGCGTAGATCGATCCGGAGCACGCAGTATCAAGCGTCAGGCTGGGTCCTGTCAGATTAAAGGTATGGGTAATCCGGTTTGCTAAAATAGCGGCACCTAACCCGGTAGCAGAGTAACGATGGAAGAGCTCAGGATCTTTCGCTTGTATAATGCTGTAGTCGACGGTGAAATTGGCAATGTAGCATCCGATGTTTGCGCCTGACATGCTCTCAAGAGTGTAGCCTGCTGACTCAGCGCACTCGTAGACAATCTCAAGTAGCTGACGCTGCTGGGGATCCATATACTTTGCCTCAAGATTGTTGATGCCAAAGAACTCATTGTCAAACTCGTAAGGATCACTCGTCAGAAAGTAGCCTTGGTCGGTATTGATACACCCGGAATACTGAGAGTCGGTATGAAAGAACCCAGACTTGTTGAACCTTGAAAGTGGAATCTCGTCTCGCCCAGACCGACCTGACATCAGGAGGTCCCACAGATCTGAAGGAGAGGAGACATCTCCGGGTAAACGACAAGCTGATCATTAGTCAGTCTCACGAAACAGTCATAGGACCAGAGTACGTACCCATGCCGACGATGGCAAGAGGGTCCCGTGTGATTTCGCTGTGGTGCTCAGCGGTCGACATACTGGAGATGCGTTGCAGTGATGGTTTTGGATGGTTGGCGATACTCAGAGAGTAGGCAAAACAATCAACGAGAAAGCGTCAGGAGCGTCACATATGAGCTATACACATCGATAAAGCAAAAGCTAAATATCAGTATCGAGCTGGGTATTTGATGAGAAAACGTTCGCCTCGCGGACGGTGTTTATACGAGGGCGTTTCAATCACAAGAAATACGAGTGACAATAACTTGAGAATAGGCGTTACATGCGCATGTCATATTCAGATCAAGGAGAATCACTGACAAAGGCTACAAAGAATGACCAGCTAATCGTGCATACAGTGCATGTATTCTGCAAAGAGACATCCCCTCAAGGTTTTTTCGCGTTCTTCCCAATCGGCCTCTTCTCAGGGCTGTGCCTCCTCATTCTTCCTCCTCATTCTGATCTTCCCTGCCTCTGTTGTCAGTCCATCTCCTACCCTTCGAACGGTAGTGCGAACGACCAAGCGCAAACGAAATCGTTCCAGTTACCGTCGTCATAGTCGATGATCTCTGCTATCTAAGGTGATCCAATAGCCTTGTTATTTGTGGTGCTCAGACGAATAAGACCGCTTTAGCTGAGTAGGCAACATGTACGGTGGCTGAGATAATGACCGGGCTATCGTGAGCAGGAGAGTTGATGATGAGAAAATTACGCCCTCGGCACTGCACGGGCGAGAGGAAAACGAACCTTTTCCCGGAGAAAGGTTAGCGCTCTTGCGATCGTCAGCCGATGGGTCGCCCCTCGGACACGGCTTGTCTTACCCTCAGCTTTACCTGAAGCCGGCTGCAGAAAAGGCCCTCGCCGCCCTAAAGACGATTCATCTGCGTTCTTGTAGTACCAGCACACCACTCTCGTCTCCTGCAAACACCCATCGTCTTTCAAGTTCTTCAGGCTTCCGATGGGGCCAGCCGAGATGATCTTGAACTCTCCGTGGACTACAGGCCTCAGGTTAACGGAGCCTGATTAATGCAGCCTGCAATTGGCCTAGCATCGGTCATGAGGACCTACACCCTGCATCTGCAGTTCTCCCTACAACCGAAGACAAAGCCGTGAGCAAGATGAAAAGGGTTCGTGTCTTGCCTCTTCCGGATCCAACTTGCCCTTCTGTGCGTGTGGTCAGTATCCATTGTATATCAGTCATATTACTCTCAGCACTCTTCTCCCCTCCCATTTGGTTGTAATACTGAACAAGAGACAGCAAAATGACTAGGTATACCACCGAAGGACAGGTCGAGATTCGACTTGACCCAAGCAAGAGCCAGGCAGATAAAGAGGGTACCAACGGTGTCAAGCCTTCCGAGGCTGTCTCCATTGGTGGTGACACCGTCCAAGAGCAACGAGTAGATCGCAAGGTCACCGGTGTTGCTTGGGTAGCACTCGTGATTTCTGTCCTAACCTCGACCTTTCTATATGCTCTTGATAACACGATACTAGCCAACATCAGACCGGTAATCATACATGACCTCGGTCAGATCGAAAAGCTGGCCTGGATATCCGTGGCGTACGCGCTTGCCGAGACAAGTATGAACCCGACTTGGTTTGTGATCTCCTCGTTGCCTACCTGGGGCCTTCGCAACTAACTTGACCGCAGGGGCAAGCTCTATGGCTGCTACGACAACAAACTTCTCTACTGCCTCTCGGTGGTCATCTTTGACGTTGGGTCTGCCATTTGCGGGGCTGCCCCGAATATGAATGCCCTCATCGTTGGGCGCGTAGTCGCTGGCGCAGGCGGCTCCGGTATCTACATCGGAACTTTGAACATTCTCTCGGCTATGACAGAGGTCCAGGAGAGGGCGCTGTACATCAACATTGTCGGTATAGCTTGGTGCTTCGGGACCATGTGAGTGTAGAATCTTGTGATCTCGATATGTTATCTCGTATATCACTAACACATGGAACAGCCTCGGACCGATCATCGGCGGTGCATTTGCAGATAGCACTGCGACTTGGAGATGGGCTTTCTACGTCAACCTTTGCATTTCTGCCATCGCTGCACCTATATATCTGTATCTCTTACCACGGAACCCGTCGGGAATAAAGGGAAGTAGGCTCGAACGTCTTAAGAAAATCGACATCACCGGTATGCTTCTCTTCGTCGGAGCAGCTTTAACCCTCATTATGTCCATCGCCTTCGGAGGACAATTATTACCATGGAACAGTGGTTCAGTCATTGCGCTCCTCGTGCTAACTGTCCTATTTTGGATCTCCTTCGCCATACAACAAAGTTGGAGTTACCTGACCACCCCGGAAGACCGCATCTTTCCTATACATTTCGTAAAAGACGGGGAAATGTGCTTGTTGTTTGCCGAGACTTCGATCGGTATCACCTGCATTGTTATACCTATCTACTTCTTACCTTTATTCTTTCAGTTCGTCCGCAATTCTGATGCTCTGGCATCTGGCGTCAAGATCCTTCCTCATATCTGCGCCGTCGTCGTTGGTTGTTTGTTGAATGGTGCTCTCTTCGAAAAGACTAGCGTCTACCTTTATTGGTTTCTATCCGGTGCTTCGCTTGCACTAATAGGCGCTGGTCTTTTGACGACGTTGTCACCCTCCATCCAAGATGCGCACATATTTGGTTTCAGTATACTCGTCGGTCTCGGTTCGGGCTCCTTTGCGCAACTGGCTTACGCAGTCGGGCAAGGTATTCAACCGGCCAGTCATCAGGCCCAGGTCGTGGCTTTCATAAGCTGTGCACAGATGATTGGACTCGCGCTAGCGATCGGCATTGGTACTAGCATATTCACAAATCAGGCTACTACTGGCATCAGAGCGATCCTGTTCAATACTGGCGTCTCCGACCAGGATATCCGGGCCGCTATAGCAGGCACAGGATCACAGCTCCTTCAGAATGTTGATCAGGCTACTAGAAATGCGATCCTTGCCGTTCTTACTGGCGCGTTGAGAGACGTGTTCATCATGACTGCAGTCGTAGCTGGTTGTGGAATTATACTGTCCTTACTATTGCGGCGCGTCCGTCTTTTCGGCACGCCCAGTGAGAAAGCTAGAGGGGCTTGATGTGCACTTCGATCTATCAAGATTAGTGTACATCATGAGCAGATTGATAATGGAGCGTGGGGCGATCTGATTAAATAGTAGCTTGAACACAATCAATAACGTATCGCAATCAAAAGTTACTCCTCCTTTCTTCGCCACTCTTTACGTCTATATATTAACCCATAAGAACTGGCCAGTTCATCAACGAGAGCTGCCTTCACAGGTCTCAAAAGCCAAAAAAAACTGCAACCTTACTAGCGCTTAGCCGGACCAAGCGAGGTCCGTAGATAAAAGCTAGAGGTGATCTGCGCTCGGGAAGGAGCACTACACGGGAAGGATCCCCGTGCCGGAGGGAGAGATCATTGTGTCAGGAGACCACTTACCTTTAGTCTAATTTTCCCATCCTCTACTTTTGAATATGCTGTAATTTGCGGCCAGCTAGGCCGGCTAGCTGCCTTAGTAAAGGCGCGCAAGCACCTAAGTGGCGAGGCACATCCCACTGATGACACACGTCTTTGTCACAGCACTACTGATGGCATGATGAGAAAGAGGCGTCCTCTTTCGGCAGACGGTTCATGCAGCTAGAGTATGCTACATATATGCTACAGTATAATGTTTCTCGGAGGGCAACTTCATGCTAATGATTGCTCTACTCGATCCTATCTCACGATCTGTCTCGCGTCCTTTTTTGCTCTCGCTCTCGCCCTCGCCTCGCCCTGGTCCTCGTCCTTGTCCTCCTGCTCTTTCCTCTACGGTCGGGTGTTCCTTTCTGTATATACCCACCTATGTAGATAGTCATGCCTCGTTTTGAGTGACTGTAAACTCGCTTGAGACATGGATTCTACTTGAAGGCGCTCCGTGTTGTCTACCGCTCTCGACGACTACAGTCGTCTGTGGCTGCTGCACCTTGCTTCCCACGTAAGTCTCCTGGTGATATAGATCTTCCGTCGAGACCTTGGAATCGTTGTTCGTAAGCGCGCGACCATCTTCGGACAGTTCGATGTCCGTATTCCCCTGATGTCCGTGCGACCGACTGAAGCTCGACGAGTTGAGGCGGTTCTTGGACTGGTAGCCACGTAAGTGGTCACGATCGCTGTCTCCATGCGTGCTGAAGAGCGATGATACCCCGTGAGTTCGCACCCGCCGGAAGATGGAGAAGAAAGACGGAAGACAGATGGATAATATCGTGATTGGACCTTCAGCGCAGAGCCAGTATAAAGCAGCCACCCCGGCCCCTATAAGGAGGTATGTCAGTCGAATGTCATAAGTTGTTTCGAGTCTCCGAGCGCGGACTTGACTTACAAGTCAGATCTTCATTGAGCGCTTCTTCGCTATCTACGACTGTGACGAGCCGCCCAATAGAAATGATGACAACGCTATAGACCCGTCAGTTCAACGTCTTTTCATCTTTTGCTGCACTTTTTTCTCGTCTTGGTTCGTTCTTGGTCTTGTCTTCATCCCGTAAGGGATGTGGAACGTGTGACTTACCAATATCCGCATATGAAAACCGAAAGGATCATCAACTTTTTCTTCAAGCGGACCTGTAGCTTCCATAGCATAGGCATCGGAAGCAGGAGGATAATAATATCAATTATCACGCTGGGAATCGCACTTCCAAGCCAAAGAGCGCCTGTGCTACCACACCAGCCTGCTTCATCAGGAATCCAGTTCTTGGAGACAGGGCTACACATGAAGGCAGTACCACAGAGAATGCCAACCCACCACGACCAAACAAGGACCTGAGTTACCCATAGAGCCCATTTAAATATCCTCGAATGATTTTCAAAGACACGAGCGAAAAAGAGAAGCGCTGACGATTTAGCGACGGTAAGCCCGGTATCGTAGGTGAAATAAGCAGCCCAGAGAATCTTCAAAATCTCGTAGATGTCGTTGTGAGAGACGGCCTGTACATGTTTCCCGAGTCCGAGTTGCGCCATTCGGATGACTAGTGTATTTGTCGAGATACTCCATGGCTGAGAGAAGACCAGTCAGTACAACATAGCTTCTCCTAAAGCGCAAGATCGCAGCTCACCAAGGCGGCCAAGACCATCCAGTCGTCCCACCAAAATCGGCCATATTTGTCACTGCTTGTCAGGGCTCTCGACCAGAATCGCAAGGCTACGGCGATTGTAGGAATTGCTATCATGAAAGAGTTGTATATAACGATACTCGGGGCTCGGTTTTCTGCGAGAAATTCGGGTGTAGGCGTGGTCGCTGACATCTTGATAGCAGCGTCAGGTTTTGTCTTAACACGTGCGGTATTGAGATTTGCAAAACGGCGCAAGGCGAGATGCCGACGGCAGAAAGTCTCTGGAGATGCTCAAGACTGATGGTTCTCTCGCTTTATCCAGGATAGATTGCTTTCGGACGTCTACAAATACCTTTGAGGTATCAGCTGGTAGCAGTGCGACTGACCCCGTCTGGTATGGACCGGGGCAACCGACACTCCCACGGTCCCCATATCGGCCACTGACCAAGATTCAGGCCCTCGACTGGTGGGGCCATAATCACCAACAAAGGAGAAGATACCCCTTCTCGCTGTGTTGCTGGTGAGTGTGGCTGCGACCGCACGGGTTGCATGACGATCACCTCCTGCCGCCCTTACTCGACGACGCCGCCTTCAATTAAGGCAGGAGTCAGCTTCCATTTATGGCAAGCGGTCCTCAAAATACTGTAAACAAGAACAACCTTGGGTTAGTGTGCTATCGCAGTCTTATTGGGACGGTGCGTATGGATCATTGACTTACTCAAGCCATGTTCACGTGGAACGCCGATCTCAAGCTGGTTGTCTCATTGCACTCCAACTCGGGGCCCCCAAAGGAGATCGCGTGTATCAGGCCAAAACAGTCTATCGTGAGTGAAGCGCCGATGTAGTTGCGTGTAAATGCGGAGTGACGTCGATCGCACCCTCCGGACTCCGAGCTGCAGGCTCAGAAATGCACCTTCAGCCGTATCACCACTGATGAATCCTTTGCCTGGTTAGGACGCTATTGCTACTAGTTCATCTGCAGGCTCAGAAATGCACCTTCAGCCGTATCACCACTGATGAATCCTTTGCCTGGTTAGGACGCTATTGCTACTAGTTCATCTGCAGGTGATCGATTCGTTTTTAGTCCGGTCGGATCGGCTAGTCGGGGTGAACTAATAATCGTATATGAGTGGATCTTTCGTCTCCCGTGAGATGTGATTGAAGTTGCCATCCGACCTTTCAGTGCTGCGAGCAAAAGAACATACTGCGTGCTTCTGGCAACCCCTCTCCATAGATTTCGCGCATCGCTCATTTACGATAACCGACAGCTTGATAGATCTCCCAGATATGTCCGCCTTCCAGACGACTGGCGTCGCTTTCGTGACAGGTGTCAGTATATATACCCTTACCTCAATTCTACCTCTTCTGCCCTGCTGCAAAAGTATCTTGGAGTCCAATAATCAACTACATCCACTAAGAAGAACATGATAGGCTGCCCACGGAATCGGCCAAGGCGCGGCTTTTGCATTAGCGGAAGCTGGCGCATCAGCCGTCATTTTCGCCGACATCGACGAAGCTGGGGCACGACAATCGGCGGAGACTAGTAAAGGCTTCGCCACCAATCCGCATTATAAAGCGAAAGCTGTGACCCTGGACGTGACAGATGCGACACATGTTAGATCAGTCATTGCAGCCGCAGCTGCCGAATTCGGTCGTCTCGATTATCTAGTCAACAGTGCAGGCGTGAGTGGGCGGAAAGCAAGACTCTTCCGACTCCTATCTGAATGCTGACGATTAGCTTTTCAGATTGACGTACAAGAATATGCTAGCATTTCCGACAATGATTTGGGTGATTTCGACAAGGTGTTGGCAGTCAACACGAAAGGAACGGTGTATTGCTCCAAAGCTGCGATCGAGATCATGCAAAAACAAGAGCCAAGGCAAATGAGAACTCGCAACGGCGAAACACGGGACCTCGATCGAGGCGCTATCGTTAACGTGACCTCAGCCTTGTCATTCTGTGCAGTGAAGGGTAAGATCGCATACATCACCTCAAAACATGCCACGCTTGGCGTCACGAAATCTCTAGGTAAAGTGGCTCGCTCCTCGCTTGTCTCGTGCCAGAACGCACTCGCTAATCTACTGCCACCCCACATCGTAGCCAAAGATGTTGCGGACAGCCGGATTAGGGTCAACGCAATCTGTCCGAGCTGGGTCAGGACGCCTATGTGGGTCAAGGAGAATGAGAAGGCGCCTGGCACCGATGAGGCCGTCAAGAATCTGGTGCCCATCGGTAGGCCAGCAGAGGTGGACGAGGTCGGGAACAGTATCTGCTACCTACTAAGCCCTGCAGCGAGCTACGTCAATGGGACCGGACTCGTAATGGATGCCGGCTTACTTCTTACAGTGCATATGGGCGTTTAGACGACTTTCTCAATGGGATGTTTGCTGTTTGTCTTGCAAAGATCAACATGCATCTGTGCCTAATATGATCTTGGTGATGATCATCGTTCCTGTATGAGGAACAGCAGAACCTGGGATGATCATGTCGCAGTTGGTGATTCATTGCTTCGTACGCCGTACATTCGAGCTGCATTGGTCGCACCAATACAGAGAAGATCGCCATCTCGGGTATAAAGGGCTCGTTTTCCGGGCGCAGACGCTAGAGATAAAAAAAAGTATGAGCGGGCAAGTCCACCCACACCCCTGCGGATAAATGGCTGTGTGATTATCACGCGCCTACCAGCAGTGACCCGTGTCGTCTGTTCACTCTGGTACTCCAGCTGTGGCAGTAGCCGCGGCCGTAGCGCTTGGCTTCCAACCGCCGGGATGTGAGCCTGCGACGTTGACGAGGATGCTGACGTACTGGTAAGCTCCAACGACGTGCGCTAGGCCAGCGACACCCTCGGCACCCAAAACCTCCCTAGCTCGCGACCAATCACTATCTCCCAGCGCCCCCCCTCGCGCTAGCTTTAAGCCTGTTTCGTAGGCCATCTCCTCCTGCGGCGACACACCCGCCGGGATGTGACCTTGGATTGCAGTGCGAAACTGCTCGTCGGAGAAACCAAGATGTGCGCTGGTGGTCGAGTGGCAGTACTCAATGTACGGTGTATGCACCGTCGCTGCCACAGCCAAAATGCCCATCTGTCGTGTTCGGGCCGGCAAAGTCGAATTCGAGTAGACAGCTTTCATCAGATCAAAGATGGGCGAAATTATATGCGGGACATATCTAACAACGGTATGATTCAGCATATAGACATGGGACGTAGGCTATAGAGCTAGCTCAATGCAGGAAAGGGACTCGAGGGAGAAAAGCCAGGGAGGAGGATATACAAGTGTGCAGTATACAATCAAACCTATATCTGCCGAAAGGCTCGCGGTTCTCGCTCAGGAGTGGAGGTAAACATACGGGAGATGGGTATAACATCCCAGTAATTGACCATCAGGCCCAGCGATGTCAAAAGGTGGCTGACCCTTGTGCATAATATATAGAGCATTCAAAATCTCGCAATGTGTGTCTGCATTATCGGCTTTAGGGGGGAACCGGTCCGCCATAGCAATCAAGATACAAGGCATATGAGGGTAGGACGAGCGGAAGAACATAAGGGACCAGGGTATATCTTTTATAAGAGGATGAAACTTTAGTCGGGATCTCGGAAGCGTGCCACGGGAGTCAATACGAGAAGCGTATCCGTTAGTCCATTTAACCCTTAAGTGGCCTACCGTCTAGCCTTCTCTCTCATAGGTTTTAAATCTCAGGTTCACTGCCGCTCATATTGGGCTATTTTTTGATATGGAAATCGTAATTGTTAGTATATGTGAAAGCTTCTGTGATTGCTGGCTAATGTATATCTAGATTGGAGGATCCATCGCCGGTTTGATGCACGGTGTCGTACTACGCTCTCTCGGCCATAATATAACGATCATTGAGCAGGCTGGCCACCACCGGATGAGCCATATGGCCGGGGTGTGTCTTGCCTATGACTGTCGGGAATTTCTTCGCCGGTATGATCGGATCTCGCAGCCTTTCTGGCTTTGGAGCAACCGCGTGCAAGTGATAGGCCTCTCCGGTGTGGTCTATAATTACTTCAAAGGTCCACGCTGGGTCACTAGCTGGGATGTCCTATATTGGCGGCTCAGGGCCAACTTTGACGGCTTTGCGAGCGACTTTTACCCGCACCCTCCGTCCGTGGAATACGAAGGCGCTGGAAAGGCTCGATTCCTAGCGGGTTGTCTGCTAAAGGATGTCGAGGACGAAGGAGAGCGCATGCGACTGGAGTACAAAGAGGTGCGAGAGGGTGGCCAAGAAGTACAGCTCCGAGCAGACATTGTGATCGCCGCCGATGGTCCCAACTCGACGATACGAGCACACTATCTGCCTCAGGTTGAGAGAGATTGGACGGGATACGTCGCCTGGCGTGGTACGGTCCGTGAAGACGAGATCTCACAAGCAACTCGAGATGCATTCAAGATAAATGTCACAGTAACAATGACAAGAAAGGATCATGCGCTGATGTCTGTGAGCCCGTAACAATGGTTCCTTGGACCCCCAAAAACATGGTCGATACTAACAGATAGACGTATCTAGATACATCATTCCCGGTGAGAGAGGTTCACTTGACCCTGGGCAGCGGAACATGAATTTTCTTTGGTATACAAACGAAACACCCGCTTCGATGAAGCGGATCATGCAAGACTCATCCGGCCATATACATCGATATATTGTACCAGCCGCGCAGGTGAGACCAGCTAACTGGTCGGAGCTGCTTCAAAGACAGCGCGAGATTGCACCTCAGCATCGAGAGGTCCTCAACAAGATCAAGTCACCATTCGTTCAATCGATTACGGATTTTGTGGCTCCACGTGCTGCATTTGCAGGCGGTAAGGTGTTGTTGGTAGGTGATGCTCTCTGCCTATTTAGACCTCATACAGCTTCTAGCGGTAACCAAGCAGCATATCACTGCTTGATGGTAGAGAAGTTAGTAAGGAGAGAGATCAATGTGCAGCAGTGGGAGGCCGACGTTCTTCGTTTTTCCAGGCTGCATTGGCAGCGGAGCGTATGGTACGGCAATAATTACCAAGGCCCGCTTTGGACAGCTCTACCCAGCGGATTCAAGTATTGGGTGCTTGTTATCTCTGATTTGATTCGCGTGCTCTTCACGGGCCAGCCATCTCAACTAAGGTATTGAGTTTATGTTTTACTTGTAAGAAGTTTGAATTGATACAACAATGGATTCGATTTGAACTATAGTCAAATGGATAGAGAGATAGTCACTCGAGTAATTACAATAGTCGTTTCCGAAAGCGTAATCGATACACGTCTTATCAATTATTAGAGTGTTGCATATAACAGTCTCACAAATACTATATTATAAACCTTAGCGACGACACTTATAAGAACTCTAACAGAAAGACCCTCTTCTCTATAGATCTCCCGTAACCTATAAAGTGATCAGAGTTGATATCAGTCCGGTACGTGTCGTCAATTACTGCTAGACTCTCGCCAGTTGGCGGAACCGTAGATTGCGCTATACCCTATCAAGCTAGCGTGCAAAAGATTATCGAGATCTGATTTGAGTAGGTATTCCTAAATATCTCTCCAAGTTGGTAAAGCTTGCCTGTAGCGCGACTAATTCTCCTCCTTTAAGCTTCTATAACGTTCAGTACTACTATTACGCAGGTTCAGACCCTCTTCAGCAGAGATTTCATGACTTAGGGTGGCTGAGTAGTCGCCGAGATGATTTAGCTCAAGGTGCGTATAACTTGTCTTCCAGCGGCGGCGGCGACACAAAGGCTACAAAGACCGTGAAGTGGTGGAAAGAGAGCTGACATGACGCTCACCTTGCAGACGATACTCAACTGCATCGACAATTCGGGCGCCCAGCTCGTCGAGTGCGTGATGAACATGCGGATGAAGCGGCACTCAAAGATCGGTACGTTCACTGCACCAACACATCCATACCCACGAGCACCGTCGCTTGCTCCAGCGACACCCATACAACGCCTTCCGACATATATTGCCTCTATTATGTTGCTTATCTGACCCTCCATCATAATGCAGGTGATCGGATCATCGTAGTCGTGTAGAAGCAACGCAACTTCGAAGCCAGCATAGCCAGCCAGGCCAACCAGGCGCAAAAAGTCAAGAGGGGGGACATCCGACACGCAGTGGTGGTGCGAACAGTGAAGAAATACCAGCGCAAGGAAGGGCACGCGGTACGGTTCGACGACAACGCCTACGTGCTCATCAGTAAGTCGGGCGAGCCGCTCGGGTCGCGCGTGCTCAGCGTGGTCGGGCAGGAGCTGCGCGATAAGTGGTCGAAGATCCTGAGTTTGGCGCCGATACACATTTAGGTTGGCAGAAGGAGTATATTGAGTTAGTTGGTTGGAGGTAGGAGAAGGGATACGGGAACGTCAAGGTGTTGAGAAAGGATATCAGGGCCCTGGGCGCGAGAGCACTCGCAATACAAGAGGTCTGCTCGAAGAGAGTTGTGGCAAAGAGACGGCGTCATACAAAACATCTGCCTCTTCTACACAGCTTTCACATTTGCTAGCACTTGATCCTGGTCATTTCACTGATTGCGAGGCTTGGAGACATTCGATGGAAAATACTCATGGTGGAGCTCGAAGAGCACGAAATCACACCTGATTCTGTGTGCCTTTCATAACGCGTCTTGACGAGAGGCGGTATTGAACACCAACCTCTCTCTCTCTCTCTCTCTCTCTCACTCACTCACTCACACACACACAAAGCTCGCCTTCACGCGTGTGTGATTTGCGGCAAATATGCGGTCTGTATGCGTCTGGCCAGGAGCTTCATTGGCTTATGATTTGAGCAGACGAGAGATGGGCGACTCTCATTCGCTTCGTATTACTTCGGCACATGTTGCTTGTGGATGCATGCGGGAGCTAGAGCTACAGAGCTTGCGGCCAGAGATCAGCGCTAACTTGCCGGCAGCCTCCACGCTTGGACCTGTGTCTCCAAACTAAACCACTTTCCATCCTCTTCATTCCACAGCAGATTCAGGTCATGCAGAGACAACTCAACCTGGCTGATGCTGAGGGGCTACTGCATCAAGTTGTGGCATATCGGAGCGAGCAAAGCATTGGCCCTCCGACCTCGTGGGCCGCGACTCTCTGAGACTCTCTCGACACTACTACTATCTGCAGCATGCCGCCTTTCCAACACGCTCACTAAGGTCGTTTGCATTGACACCTCATCAGCATCATCATCATCATCATCATCATCATCATCATCAGTCCGAGTCCCTAATAAGACCCCTCTCTTCATAGATCGGAGCTTTTGCAAAGCCCAGGAGTTCGAGCTCACCTGGATGGATGCTATGCTACACTTGGAGATACGCGAAGCTTGTCAGGGTACTCGCTTTCATATAAGCAGCTGTCATGTCTGAAAGACTGATCCATCAATGATTGAGCAATCGGAGTGACTACTATCATGGCCACAATAGTGCTGGAGGGAACTCGCTACTGGGCTTGCCCAGTACTGCGAGAGGCTGGCACGAGCTGTCATTCAACCGAGACAGTCGAAAAAAACTCAGCTGTTCGATTCTCCACGGCGTGAATTACGAATATCGCAGACCAGTGAATGAGGGGCTCTCATGCTGGTCCGTGGACGGAGACCGCAACCAAAATTTCACTGGTCTTTTGGAGTCGAGATTGGGAGCTTTGACAACGAGCTAAGGCTCAAACCGGAAGCGGACGTACGTAGCAACAAGCTTCTTACTTGAAATGGCGAGCTTACTCCTGCACAATGAGCGCGACTGCCCTGCAAGCCAAGCATGGAGGCCCACTGAGGCGCGCGACAGAGCATACGAGAGCTTGACCTTGGTTTACCGAGCCGATAACAGTCGCTGGTATGTACTGTTGGCGGCATCTTGCAGAAAAATCTTGCAAGTAGGCTGCATCCCCCGATACTGAAAGAGGAAGAAGGTCAAAATGCAGCTGTTCACGGCGCTCAACATGTGTCCAATGACTGCGAGACCGATTGAGCGCTGTTCCCTGTGACGGCCAACTAAGGGGGTCTATAAGTCTGCAGTCGTGCCCACCTTTTTCACATTCGTTTGATTCCTCCTTCGCCAAACTAGCTCTCTTGGAAATTCAATCTCTTCTTCAGGAAGTATATGCTTTAGCTAATTCTCAGCTCTCAACATTTTTTGAAGATGAGACCTCAGTCCTGTTTGGCGCTTCTTTCTCTTACTGGCTGGGCTTCTGCTCGTCCAAGCCGTGAAAGTGTAACACGCCATCGCCAGCAGGCCGTCTTCGAACCTTACGACAAGTGCCCCACGCTCTACATCGTCGGCGTTCGTGGCAACAATGAACCCCGCCTTGGCCCCATGGAGCCTTTGGTTGATAATATAATGAGAAGGTTTCCTGGCTCCGAAGTTGCATCAATTGACTACCCAGCCGCTGGGATAGTGCCAACTGAAAACGGTAGTTGGCGCATCGACCCCTGGGTATACAGTTCCTCCAAGACGACCGGTAACGATGCCCTCCGAGCCGAGCTTGAGTACTTTACCCGCGTGTGCAGCAAGACCCCGATCGTCCTCATGGGACTTTCTCAGGTTGATGCAGGTCTGAACAAATGAAGGTCGTTGGTAAAAGCTAACAAGCTCTGTGTCACAGGGTGCACACGTTGTCGGAGATGCTGTTTGCGGTGTCAAGCCAGGGTTTTGGCCATTCAGACCGCCCGTGTCACTGGAGGTCAAGAAATCAAGTGAGGCCTCTTTGGAACTTGTGAGAACGGGCCACTTAGCAGGCACTCGCTGACTCGTGATAAAGTCAAGGCCATCATTCAGCTTGGTGATCCATCCAACAGGGCAGACATCGCCTGGCACAAGGGCACTTCCACGCACGGAGGGGTATGTAATCTTCATTCCAATCAGCAGATGTTGGAGAGGCTGTCCCCAGATGCTAACGCTTGACTTGTTCAGCTCACTCCCCGTCAAAGCTTCCAGTACTGCGACCATATGGCCAGCACCTGGGCTTCATACTGTGATGACAATGATCTCTTCTGTGATCGGGGCGACTCGGTCGATGTTCACTTCAATTATGTGAACAGATATCGGTACGACATCCATAACCATATACGTGACAGGATAAGTAGCTCCGTGCAATGTGTCACAGATGAGGAGCTTTGAAGGTGTAGCGAACCCGCATGGGGCCTACCTACTTTAGCTTGCTCCTAAGATACTGTCCTGAGTCGTGGTTAAAGCAACATCGTCACGACCAACAACACAGCAGCTCATCGATACTTGAGCAAGCGAACCGGCTGAAAGTCGGCACAGTAAAGGGTCTGCCGATCATGCTCAGCAAGATGACCTTTACTCTGTGGAAAATTTGGAAATTCATGAAAAGGATGAAGGGGTGGAGTCCTGGGACCTACATATTGAAGTTTATAAAAAAAAAAAGGCTTACACAATCACATATGATAGATATCTCTGTAACGATATGTTTGGAGCTCGCTTTATGTGCTCTGATATCCTCTTTCCAATCTTACAGGTGGACTAGCAGATTGACACTTGCGACTCGTCACACGGCATCAAGGGAGTAGAGATGATCAAAGATTTTTTTTTCTTTAGGAAACATTCACCCAAGAAAAGAAGAAAAACCAAGAAATACAGAGGAAAGAAAGCGTAGAGCTATAGGTACAGACAGGTAGACAGACCGAAATAATGGGAGGGGGATATGCTTGAAGCAATCAATCTATAGGCGCCTGACTGCCAATTTCTCTCATTGATGGCTACTAGTAGTGCGATAGATAGCCGCGTAACTTGCATCGACTTGACAGACTCTCTGCCCCATCGTATAATGAGTCAACAAATGCCTGTTCGCGAGCGGCAGGCTGAAATGTGACTCTCAAATTCTCGAAAGCGTGAGGAAGCAGAAACGGTTCGTGAGCGTACCTACTATTTGCTCGCGGATCATCATCTCTTCGCTGCCTGAATCTGCCCTCTGGGCAGAACCGCACCGCGCCTATTCTCCACTAGCACAGCTTCACAGTATGTCAACAGATATCTATCCGCCTATCCGGGGTAACGACCTGACCAAGAGTCGCATTGCAGTACTTGTAAGTTGACGTTTCTCTGCTTGCTGCCTTTCTTGCTATGTCATGTCTTTACACCTGTTGCAAGTACCTCTCATGCAATCTCCACCCGAATCGGCCTTGCTGCCTGCTTTACTCAAAGCTTTATGCAGACCATAGACGACCAAGTTAGAGCCCGGCTGGTGCCTGTTGTTGCAGATGGCGATTGAACTTGCAGGCAGATGAGATGTGGATGCTTTGAGCTGTCCTTTACTCCATCACCTACAACATCGTGACAATCATCAGGCATCAGCTCGGTTATATGATATCTGCAACACCGTCTCAAAATGGCGGCAGAGATTCCAGACTCTCATCCTATCTTGACGCCTCTCCTTTATGTTGTAACACTACGCTGTTTCTGCTCATCGCACCATGGCAACGGCAGTAGTCCTTTGTACGCAGAACTTGACTGTTGAAGAAGACGGTTGGTTGCTGATCCGGACGCGGCCGCGGCCTCTGTCGCCGCCACCGCCACAACTGAAACAGGACCGAGAGCTCTCATGGCTGCTAGACTCGCTCAAGGAGACGCTCGAGTCTCTACAGGAGGGTGTGGAGGAGTGTCTGGCTCTCCTGGCGCCATCTGATGCGGCCTCGACACTCGTCGTCTCCACCCACCTCAGCGAAGCCGTCAAGGGCTACATCACACGCTCGGGAACGAGCATAGTAAAGGGCGTAAGTAGATCACGAGCATTCTTCAGGAAAAATTCCGGAATACGAGTTTTCCAACAAGCAGCGTCTGACGCTTCATCTTCTGAATAGCAAATATCCCTCAACATTCCCACTCTTCCGACTCCAACATCAAGCCACACCATCTCATCACCCTACCCACTGCCGGCATTGACGACCATCTACTCGCTTCTAGCCGACTGCCGACTCCTCCTCAGCACCATCCTCGGCACGAGCCCATTGACCGCACACTTCCTCTCCGACCAGCTCCTGCTCCTCTCCGACCTCCTGTCCTCCGTGACCTCGACACTGTCCGGAGCTTCGCCCGAGCACCGACTCCCCGCCACATCCACTGCACAGCTGCGCAACCTGGCCTCAGCACCAAGGCCGCCAGCGGCAGCAGTCACACCATCCGCTCTTCCGCCACTCTTCATCCGCGGCCCCGACGCAGAGCTGAACCTGTCCCCCACCGTGCTCCCGCCACCGATATTCACACCACCGCTGCCGCCACAGGTCGCCTTGACGCTCTCACTTGGCGACGGGGCGGGAGGAGCGGACGGCTTCGTTCTGACGGCACGAACCCTCGCCGCGGCTGACGCACCGTCGATGAGCCTGCGCGAGCGTCTGGGCCTTGCACAGGCGCCACGCCACGACGAGGTCGGCGCGGATGTGCTCTACGGCGACCGCCAGGTGCGCGTCCGTGACAAGGTGCGCGTCCACGTCGGAGATCCAGGTGTGGTCAGCATGGTGGCCAAAGTCGGCGCCATGGCGCGCGTCGTCGGCAGCGCGAGAGACAAGATGGAGTGCGTGCTGCAGGCAAGACGAGCTGCGGCTTAGTCAGATTGATTGGATGTACCCAGGAAAAAGAAGACTCGAGCTGGAAAATACCAGTACTGGTGGGGCGGGGATATGCAATCTTGGCGGTCGTCACATTAGAGTTGAGCAGGGGTCACGACGACTTGCTGTTGAGCATCGGGAGCTTGCAGGACTTTCGAGTATCCAAATCTGGGTCCTTGCAGCTCTGTCCGGCGTTGTATTTGGTTAGATGCAGACTGATAGCAGGTGCCACATTTAGGGCATGAAAATACAATGGAAGCATTCGAGCATTATTCGCAGTAGAATCTATGATTCGGGGTATCACTGGTTGTCATCAACGCATCTACTCGTTCCGTCTCATCTTGTGTGATCTTCCTCCATCCTTGCTCAAGCTCATTTCCCAAGTCGTACCTATCTTCTCTCTCCCCACTCATACTCAACTCTTCCCTGAATCTCTCCTTTCTCACCGAGAAGCTGCTCCCTCACTTCACAGCACCAAACTCCCGTCAATCCGGCCCCTTAACCACGCTCTGCCTCAGCTGTCTCTCCTTCTGCTGCGCCTGCAGCGCCAACCTATCCACAGCATAACTTAGCCGCTCCTTCTTCTGCCGGATCTGCTTCCGTCTTAGAGCCTCCCTGGCTTCATCTGCCGCTTTAGCCGCCATCTCCACACCTGTCCCACTATCATCCAGCTCTTCGTCACCGGCGGCATGTGTCTCAGCAGCTTTGCCAGCGCCCGCGCCCGCACCCGCACCCGCACCCGCACGACCAGCTGCTCCTGTCGAGCTTGTTCGCTGCCGGCTTTCCGGCCCACTTGTTCGTGACTTTGACTGGGACCGTGACGAAGGCCGCCGACGCGACGCCAGTCGGTCTGCTTGGAGCTCGTACTTGGCCATGAGAGCGGCCTCGCGTCGCTGTAATCGGTCGAGGTACGTGTCGACTCGTGATAGCATCGAATCGAGCTCCGGCGTCAGCGTTGATAGGAGGGAGGACTGTGCGTTGCTGAGTGTTGATTCGGGGAGGAGCTCGTAGTGCTGTGTTTGTGGGGGGATTGTCAGCGAGTGTCTTTGGCTGGATAGTGTAGCTCAGCATGGAAGGGGAAGGGAAGGGTCACAAGTGTGGAGGAGCTGGTGGTGATGGACGGAGACGTCACGCACCCTGGTGGTTTGTAGGACTTTTGAGAGTCGTGGGAAGTCGTTCACGCCGGAGTCCAGCGTGCTGATGCTCGATGAGAGCAGATCGAGCGAGGATCGCAGCGAGGCGACGCAGCTGGATAGGCTGGCGCTTGGTGTTGCCATGATGCTTGCGCAGGGAGTGATCACTGTTTGGACGGCAATGTGTGTCAATTTTTCTTCCTACAATGACGGCTAATTCAGAAATCAAAGAAAATACATTCTTCAAAATTTCATTCGAAGCAATTCATGTAGAGCAATCGTTTGAGACCAAGAACCGATTGTCAACACTCACCAGTCCCACCATCGTGCCGGAGCTCTCTCCTGTAGCTGCTTCCAAAACTCTTGGCATGCCAAGAAAACGCCAAGAAAACGCCAAGGCAATGCCAAGACCGGGTTCCGTTCCGGAAAGCTTGTAGAGGTCGACCTCATGTCAAAGCTATCAGTCGAGCACGATCAAGCTAACCACCACCACCACCACCGTTCTTCGAACTCCCCACCCCCCCTTCGCCCTTCAACTTTGCTTCACAACGCAAGGCACAATCATCCGATCAGATCATCGCAAAGGGTGCACCTCAGCTCGCACTTCAATCTCCACTCTCCCGAGCACCCCCAAAAAATCAGCTTCAGTGACACAACAATGCCTGGTCTCCTTGGCAAGAAGTTCCCAGCGCCTGTCGGTATGTATCCCGAATGCTTTCGATACTCTCTGCTGGTCTGGAGCGGATGGTCGCGATTACATTGAGGAGTCATGTAAGGACTGCCATGGCTCATGCGCACCGAGCTGGGTCAGGGGATGGTGCGGCTTGCTTGAGTAAAGCGGAGGAATTGACGAGGACAGCAATTGAACGCAAGTCTTTCGTCTGAGTTGCCTCTGGAGAAATCCACAGCAGAATTGACTGAAAGAGCCGGATTGCGCTGAGAGAGGCGGAAGAGGTGGAAAAAGTGACATAGACAACGCCCAATTCGCAGACCGGAGAGGAAAACAGACTATTGAAGAACACACTGCTAACAGAATCGCCTTTCTGGCGTGAACGAACAGCTCAGCCCATGTGGCCTTTCTACGCCGCCGGTGCGGTCATCTTCTACGGCATCAACTCGTTCGCCAATGTCATGATGAGCAGTACGTCCAGATCCCGTTTTCTTCCCAAGTATTCCTATCGAATCGAAAGGCATCTTTAGCTAGGAATTGCACAGAGGAACAGAGAAAAGGAGAAGCACACAACGGCAGTTTTGGCATCGAGACTCTGACACAATGGTTGTTGTTCGAGATCAAGCAGGACAAACATAGCTAACAAATGTGCTTCCTACAGCTGAGGAATTCGCCAACGACCCGCGCAACCCCAACGCCAAGAAGGCGCCATCGAACGACAAGCACTAAGCGAGAGATTTGGTGATGGAGATGGAGAAGGGTTTTGAGGTGTGCTAGAATAACCAGAGTTGGTGGGTGGGCGGATACCGGAGCCCGTGGCAAAGACGTGAGAAAGAGCCATTTTGTACAAATACGGCATCAACACAAAAATTAGAAGTTCAATCAGAGCCATTTGAAAGTTGTTTTTCCGAACCAGAAGAACGTATACGGTGATTTTTGCTCTGACACTTGCTTTGGCACTTGCTATCTCGGCTCAACTTCTCTTAGCAAATAGATATTAGCGAAATCGCAGGCATGTCTGAGTTTACAGGTGACGAAAACACGCGAGTCACAATCCGATGCTGTTGGTACAGCGCGGCTCAAGCTGGCCTCGAAAGTGAAAGCAAGCCTTCGTGCACCAGTAAGAAGAGCATCGCTTTTCTCCCGTCCAGCTAGTTCGGCCCAACCCATTTGCGTACAGGAGGCTGTGAGACCTCCACATTCGTCTGATTCAATTCATGTTCGTGATTCGTCAGCTTTCGTCTTAACCTGCCACCCTTTTGACTCCTCTCGTGTCCTTAGCTCAAGAGGAGGTCGTAATGTCCGCTATGGAAAATATAAATCGTTAGCATCTCAAAACTCAACACAGTCTCAAGACTTCCAGTCAACTCACGGTCGGTAGAGCAGGTTGAGCTTCGGCAGGTCTTTCGGCACATTCTGCTCGTCAGGCTGATACGTCACCGTCGAGGTTGCCTGGCCGTCGCTCTGCTCGAGGTAGTGTACGCACACCTCCATGCCTGTTGGCGCGATGAGCGCACGGTACAGGCCCGTAAGGCTCAGCTCCTCCATCTCCGCCGAGGCCGGGTCCACGTTCAGCTCGCACCAGCCGAGCACGCCCTTGGGCTCGTCGATCACGTACGGATCGAACATTTCGTGGTTCCCCAGCATCCAGCTGCTTGTGGCCGCGCGCAGGTACTGAATGACTTCCATCCCGGTCTCCTCGTCGTTGAGCTTCTCGACCAGAGTCTGTGTGCATGTGGCGATGGCGTCCTCCACAGAAGACTGCTTCTGGCCTGCAGCGTCCATCTGGCTGGCGAGAAGATTGCTCAGCTCGACGGACGCGCTCAGCCAGTCTTCGTAGATGAACTTGTCCCAGCCCCGGGGCTGGAAGAACTCCTGCAGGCTTGAAAGTCGCTCTGCTGCCGCTTGGAGGCGCTTGGATGCACCACTCGCTCCCACGGTCGATGCAGACGCACACAAAGTGGTGAAGAAGCCGAATGCTAGCGCCCGGAAGCCACAACTCCCATCTCGTTTCATGGGTCTGTAGTGGGGGAGGTGTTGGGCAAGATCTGTCAGCTTCTGGTAGCGTGGATCTTCGGAGTCAAAGTCTTTGGTCAGGTCTGCTGTGTTTTCGACCTGTCCAACAAAGGGGCCCTGTAGAGAATATCAGATGGTTTGGTGATCGGTCGTCTTCTCTCTGCTTTGATGGGGAGTGGAAAATTCGACGAACACAAAGCATTTCCAACACGAGTTTCAAGCTGTTATCTGCTACATCTGCTGCATGATGTTCTTTTACATATCTTCTGGTTGAAGGCTGATATCGAAAACTTACGTCAACATCAGGCTCCCAGCCCTTGGCCAGACGACGCTGCTCCTCGATTTCCTCATTATCTGCAGACATTTTCACAGCTGCTGTGCCTGAGATTTGGAAGGTTCTTGCCTATGAGTAGAGTCTTGACCGGCTAGGAAGGAGTGGGGTTGAGAACAAGTGCAATTGCGGGTGGTTGCATAATACTAGTAGTACATAGGACACCCATAAGGGATAGACGGAGGGCGCTCCAGGTTTTTCTCCTCGCGAAAATATGCCATAGTATTCCTGTCTTATCCCTTGGTTAGCAAGGGTTAAAGAGCGTTATCAAACTTGGTAATGGGTAAAGTTTTTGTCTTCGTTGTGGCAAGAATAAAGCCTATCTAGGTACGGGTGTTCCACTGCAGAGCAGCGTGATCGCAACGGGCAGCAAATATATTTGGACCACTAAGTTATGCTACACAGTGCATTAAGACGAGCATCTCCGATTACTGAACTGTGGCAAATATGTCTTGCTGGAATGACGACGTCAGAAACAGCATCCGCAAGACTTTTTTTTAGAATACGAATCTGTAAGCACAGGTGTCTAATAAGCACTGGAGTGAAAGAAATGGCAGGATGAGAAGGTAGAGGAAGCAGCAACGGCGATCTCGCTCTATTTGTATCGCGCTCCTCAGCCTTAAATTTCCACTAGCCATTCAAAGTTCTACTTGATCCCAAACGCCAACTGCCAGTGATTCTGATGTGTCGTATCGCGTGTCTCAGCTTCTTCATCATCTCGATTCCCCTCTCTTTGCACCCCGAATTGGTTTGCCACCTAAGAAGCTCTGCTCTACTCCTACCGGGACTGGAGGTCTTGAGTCGAAGCTGCCTCCAAAAGGTGAGAAAGCTGCACCGGGACCCATGGCATCCTCGTTCCTGAAGCCTTCTCCGTCGTTGAGGACGGTGGATGACAGAGCCTTCAATGCGCCGACCCATTCTTCGAGAGCGGCTATCTTCTCTACATCGACGACCTGGCTGCGGGTGATGATGCCGCCGTCTCCATCGATACCGGCGTCAATCTTTCTGTCAGCAATCAGATAGGCAACAATGTCCTTGACCTCGTCCACCGGGATCTTGAGCTGCCGTGATACAAACTCCAGTGTGAAGCGGTTGTATGGAGCGACCAACTTGAGAATGGCCTTCATTCTCATGCTACGCGTGACCTCGTCAATGTTCTCCGCGATGAAGTTGTCTTGCATCAGGTCCGGATTTTTTGACAGTGTCGACTCGTATCGATGGATCTCGTCATGTTGATACGCGTCGACCAGATCCACCATGGCAGCCACCCGATTGTCGTTCTTGTAGGGTTGTGTCTCTTGCGAGTCGAATGGGTTGATGTCTGAGCCCATGAGCATGGTCGCAAGGCAAAGGTATTTCAGGATCGTTATTCGCTGCATGCTTCCCGCCTCGTCGTAGCTTCTGAATGCATCATTGAAATCGGTCTTGGCCGCCTCCCAGCTCTCCTCGTTGAGGTGCATCTTGCCTCCGCATTCGCGAATGATGCCCATGATCTTCGGGTGGGGTACTGCACTCTTGACTTTGAGAGCCCTCTGGTAGAGTGGCTTCAGAAGCTTGTTGTTCTTCGTTTCCGAGTACATCTGGATCTCCAAAGCGTACGTCTCCAGCGAGTAAGTGCCCTTGCTTGGATCGTCGGTGCCGTCGCTGAGCTGGCAAGCCTTGTGAAGTTCGCGCAGCTTTCGGGTTAGCTCGCTGTAGCGTTGCTTGTCGAGCCAGAGCCGAGCAAGTTTGAGGTTTGTCTTCAGCCAAAGCCTCTCGTTGTTGCTGCTCTGAAACGAATCAAGGGTTAGAGCGTAAAACTGCTCCATACATTGGTACGCCTCAGGGTTTTCTGAGCCCTTCTCGATGAAGTCGAGCATGTTGTTGATGGATTTTTCGGAATAGTTGCGTGTGACGGCTGACTTGATGTAGGTCAGAAGCTCCTTGTAGTGCTCTATTGCCTTGTCATATTTGCCGAGTCTGAATTCAAGTTTGATGGCTTGTTTAAGACCTTTGAAGCCCCTGTATGAGTGCGAGCGGGTCAGTTCGAACTCAAGAGTTCAGAGTAAGCAAAATCAAGAGGAATTTCAACCCTTACCAATCGCCTTTCTCCTCTTCTAGCTCTGACAAGCCTAGGAACTCGTCGATGGCATCCTGTGGATTGTCCTCACGGAGCTGCTTGGCATTGTAGTACTTGTTCTCAATGTCGACGTCGCCGGCATCCTCTTGCTCGTCCTCGTCCTCATATTCAAAGTCATATCTTCAACAGAAGTCAGCAACAAATCATCTGCACTGGCAAAAAACACTTCGAGTCGTACTCCTCGGCATCTGAGTCTTGCATGAAATCATCATCAGACATGGTGGTGGCAAAGCGAAGATTGAGATCGATGTCACCCTGAACAACACACGGTAGAGGAAGGAATTTGAGTGGAACTTGGTATGGTGCTAGCCTCAGGGACTCCTCTCAAGCGTTTTAACAGTCTAAATACATCAAGATGGTAGAAATATGAGCACGTCGAGCGCGCGCGAGGCTCAACTGTACGCTGTCATTCATTCGGAAAAGACTCCGTTGCGGGCAGGCGACAGTCAAGGGCCTTCTATCAACCATGACCCTGAACCAAAAAGCCTCATATCCTAACACTAATCTGACTACTAGCACTACAAGGTAAAGCAAAAGTACAGGGTCGTCTAGCATACGCATAGTTTTGCTTACAATTTGATCAACTGCCCTACTTATCAGATTCTGTCCTGTCACGGTCTGGTTGGCAATTGTGCGTACGTACTTACTCATACTACGAGCAATGTTTCCGACAAAGCCATCGACCCCAACTTCGCTGGGAGCCGTCAAGTTCATATTCTTGATTACAATGCTGTACAGCACTTTCGACATGCTGTGAACTGGACCGCCGCCGTTGGATAAGTCTGAAGGATGCGGATCATCAGAGCCCGAACCGGTGACCAGCCCTTGAACCCCGACGCCAAAGCCAGCACTCAGGTCGCCTCAGAACTCGGGTCACCTCAGCACTCAGGCCACCTCAGAAATTATGGCCCAGCATGTATTGCCGCCCGTTCCACAGGAGCCCGAGCGCCGAAACTCTTGGGTTCGCACCGCTGAACGAGTCGAACGACAAGGCTCTGGACGAAGGAGATTCGATCAGGATGCCGTTGGCGATCTTAGCAGTCATTGGCTGAACCACGGGATAGATACTTGCATTCCACACTGCGGACCTACTAAAAGAGACACCAGTCCACGCAAATGTGTTTGTCTGGTTCAGTTTTGATCCGACGTAGGCGGTCAGTTCCTGGTAGAGGATGCTGACCGTGGTCACATTGGCTAGACCTTTTCCTTGCTGGGAGCTAATCAGTGCTTTGTCCATCACACGGCTAGATTGAAAATATGACAGTTTTGGAATCACTCAAGAATATCGTAAGAGGAGCATTGCAAGTCGTTGCCTCCTCCTTGAATCACTCAAGCACGTTGATCAGATCTTGGCGACTGAAGATGAAGTCCATGTAGTGAAGCGAAGCGACCATGGGCGAGAGGCTTGCGTAGTATTGTGGCGACGTCGACTCGGGGTCAACACTGCTTTGAGATATCCACGCGCTCTAATTTGAGCGACGCATCCAGTCTGACAAATTTTCACCATCGGCATAAAGGAGCTTGTTAGTGTTTAGTTCGACGAAACCGTCATCCTGCATCGTCCCATACACTGGCCACACACATGCTCCATCCGTGCAGTCAGCCAACACGCTGTAATTATGTACACCTTCAGTGTTTCCAGCTACCTGCATGGCGGCATTGACCTGGATAGATATGTCGTCACCATTGCCTTGTCTCTCAAAAAGGGCTTGACTGTCGATTGGGAGATTAACAGCTCCAGACACAACAATGTGCGCATTGGCCACCAAAAGAAGCTGTTGTGTGAAGGGCCCGGTAGCTGCAATTGCGAAGACCAGTGTAGCCGCAAATGACATCAAAACGCTGCGCACAAAGTCAGATTCAATTGTATAATCAGATCATCAGTGTGCACAATCTAGATAGCCGATGCGAACCCTAACAGCGAAACAATTAAAGCAGATAACATAGCTCACCTCTGGTTACGACTGAGCAGCATTCTCAATGCACCAAAGGCACTTCGAGAGGCATCAGCGTACTTGGTAAATCGTCGAGCGGTCTGGTGGAGTGAAAGCGAAGCCATCTGAGCTGGAATATATGACTTGAGATGGGCCCCATAAGAAATATGCGGAGTATGGTGACCAAAAGCGATAGCAGTGCATTGAGGGTGAGATTCGTGTCCCAGATCTCTTTCCCATAATTGGCGTGCAGCACAGTGACCATGACGATGACTACAACAACAACACCCCCCAGCAGGGCTGCCATCTCCTTCAGCCAATACTGTCGATAACTGAAGACCCAACCCCCAGTTCAAGAAATCCAGATCACGAGTCTGCTGCTTTTCCTTCTTGTGTTGGCAGCCCCGAGTATATCTGACCCTCACGTTGACGCGCAATTCCCTGGGCCGTGGTGGAGGTTTTCAGGCGGTGATGCTATAATGCTGAGGGCAATATGTGCTGCCTTTTTTGTGCAAGCGCGGAGAAGGATAGTCCTTCTCTTGAGGCGTAGGTGGTCTGCTGCGATTGCACACAAGCTGCCTGCCACTTGGGGTTGTGCAGCAGAAGACTTCGCTTAGACATTTCAGATGGCGTGGTGTTACGCGGAGTCGTCCAACTTCATCCGATGTCTTCAGTGACTTGCGCGACATGTTGCACAACGAGAAAAGATTGCAACAAAGGGTTGTTGAGATTTCAGCAGGCTATGATATAGGGGATTAAATGCTGGACGACGAACGAGACACACATGCCAAACAGCACCGTCTAATACGAAACGGTCGCTGCGATACCTCCCAGAGCATCGGGTAAGGGAGCTTTCAAAGGCAACGGTGTAGTGTCGCCATGTCAATCAGACCCAATGGGCGATTCGGATCGCCTTCGAGAGGCACATCGATCACACAGCCTCGTGGCAGCAGGCTGTCCAGCGTTGGAGGATGAGCCACAACGATTTGCTCAGATCACATCCCCTCTCACGGAGAACTTAGGAGCTGCTCTACGAGACATGAAGCAACATTGGGTGGGTCTCATTCCTGAAAAGATTGGTGGTTCGACTGGCGCGTCATCACAGATGGCACAAGCAGGAAAAAGATGATCTCAAGCACAGTGCGAAAGGAGATGGAGTCGGGGGCGAAGACTGGCCGATTGCGGTGGAAAGAGGTGGGATCAGCAGTGGCCTGTTGTGTATCATGCTTACTAATCCGCATTCGCCCTCCGAATGACTGCTACTCCGGCAAGTCTACCTAGGTAGGTACACGTCGAGTGCCACCGTCACTAGTTAGACTAAGAGTGCTGATGGTACAGAAAATAAGGTGGAATAGTAGCGAATGTTTAGATCAAGCTGTAGGCACGAATGCATCAATAGAAAAAGGTAGGCTACGCTGCATGAATTTCGTAGGGAAAAAGTGTCGACATTTCGAATCTGTCACGTTGGATCACCGAGTTGGTCGCATCTGCATTGCTGCTCACCGCTTCAAAAGAATCATGTACAGATTACTTTAGATACACTGCGACTTCTAGGCCGCTGAGCCAGCGAGTCTGATTGTCAGGTATGGCGTCAGTCGCTGGAGAGTGTCCTGTGGGAATGGATATGACTTCCCCATCTTCATCTTCATCACTAGCCTCCATGCCGTCTTCTTGCAAAGCATTGTGGCCTCGTTGCTCGTCATCTGGCTTTTCTATATCATCGACAGTGCGCACACTGTACGTCTTCAGTTCTATGCGGCAGTCATCCTGGTTCTGAAAATAATTCCCTAACCCGAGCACTTTCTCGATGGCTTTACCAGTGCCTCGGATATAAACCGGCTCTGGATTGGCGTCTTTCTTGGAGATGTGCTGCAGCTTCTGCTTGTCCGTGCGACGGTGCCTCGTGGGAGCCAGCTCATCATCGATGATTCCAACCTGACCAAGCATGCGCTTCGTGATTCCTTCTTGTAGCTTCTTGACTCGCTTCACGGATGAGACAAAGGGAGATCTAGCCGAGATGTAGACGCACTTCTCGCGCTTTGCGTTGGCATACGGAGATGGTATCTGGTCTCGTATAAGGGGTCGTTTCTTTATCCGGTATCCTGTTCAGAGGTCAGTTCTGCCTCGGCACACTTTAATGAGACAGAATTGACAAAGGCGTACCATCTGGCAGTCGTGAGGATCGGGATTTGAGTTTTGTTGGTACCATAACGAAGCCAGTAGCCCCAAAAAGCCACCAAAAATATCTCCCTACTCCAGGATTCACTGTCGACCTGCCTCTCAACGCCTCCTTTCTCTCGTAACACCACAGAGAGCAGGTTTTTCGAACAGGGCGATTGCAGTCTTGAGTCTGAGACTCGTGCTTGACATTCTATGTATTAGGCCGACTTTTGAGACTTGTGGTCGACGAAAGACGGATTCAAAATGTAGTGTAAGATTCTGGGATTTGGGCGCAAAAAGATAAAAAAAAAAATTTAGAGAAAAATCCAATCAGAACGTCGGGAAAGTTGAAGCATCCGTCGACAAGGGAGACTCTCTCTTCTGTTTTCTTTCGCGTCTGTTTTGAGAGAGAAAACAAAATATGTTGAAATACGTAGAAGAGGCCGCGGTACAAACGGTGATAACTTCGATCTTATTTACCAAGCGTGGAATGTTCCATTGTTCATATCATGTTTAATTCTTGGTCCGCAAGGCCATCCTTCACGAGAGCATGGCTCGCACCCGGTTGGCTGCTAGATACACAAGTCGCAGCCACTGACAGCGCGAGGGAGAAGCATTGAGAAATTAGGCTCAGAAAGTCAATTGTTCAGCTGGTCGGAGATGATGCAAGCCGGCACCTTTTCGTTCACTCGTCGATCGCGAATCAGACCATGGGAAAAACCCTGACGAACCCTGACAAGAAGTGTTTGCTCCACCTATCGTTATCGGCTTGAGCCATGACTTCTAAACAATTGACGTGTGTCAGGTCGCGTCGGGCCCTCACGCGTCTGTAACTGTTCAGTGAACGCGACATTTTGCATGATTCCTGCCCTTTCCCCCAAACTACCGAAACTGCGCGCACACACGCACACAAAATACCACCCCTGTGCAATATATACACGCATTTCTACATCCGCACATCCCTCCCTTCAAGTTCGCATTGCATTGAACGTATCATACATCTCAAGAGCCGTGTGCCCCCCCCCCCACCTTGCTCCAGCACGCTCGTCTCCGCAGCTTTCTCCAGCTCCGTGTTACTGCATTGCGTGGTCCACCGATTTGCCGTCACCCTCAGAGGAGGGAAAAATTCACTCATCTCTTGATCGCTCCGTGGGAACTGAATTTCGCGTCCCGCTTGCTCGCTCAGTCGCTCGCTGGCTGGCATGATGACTCGTACGCTCTCACCATAATTTCTACCTACATCTACCCGCGCAACGCTTCCTCCACCTTACCCGTATATACTTTTTTCCCCTTCCTTCACTTTTATTGCCTTTTTTTTTTCCCCCTACTTTTCTTGCATTTCTTTCATTCTCTTTCCCGACATCTTCTTTGGAAACCCCTTGTCGTTTGCTCAATATCTGCGTTTGTGGCCTGGCCTTGTGCCTGCGCGCCCTGTCGTACAAGAAACAGGCGACTAGCATGGACGCAGACCACGAGGCAGATTCAGAGTTGCCGCAGCTGCCCCCGCCGCCGCCGCAGACTCCGCCGCCCTCATCGTCCGTGCCTGCAAGGCTAGGTAAGCCTGCGCCTCCGCGACTCGCGAAAGTTCCCTCGCTGCATGACAATATTCTCGCCGCCACGTCATCCGACCCTCCCGTCTTCTCCAGCGACGACGTGCCCGCCGACAGCGAGAACTACGCCTCGCACAGGAAAAAGAAGAGCAGGCTCGGGCCATGGTGGGAGACGTCACAGCCGCGCAAGAAGAGAAGAATGGAGCATTTGGGACGGAACTTTGATAGCGGTGTCTTCATGGAAAAGGATTCGGATCTGGCCTCCAGCGAGATTCCCTCCAGCGAGCTGGACGTACAGCTCATGTCTGACGCGACTGGCGTCGATGACGACCTCACGACTCAGAGCCATCCTGTCTTGAGCACTGCTGAGTTCGAGGCCGCCGTTGTCGATCGCTCTGATGATTACACCAGGTGGGGTCCTCCCAAAGACCTCGTCTCCAGCTTCTACTGCCCTGGAGATTCGGCCACCGCTCAATCAGAGTCCCCCCATGCCGACCAGCCAGTGCCGGACGGGAAGGCTGATGGCGACCAGTCGCATCCGAACGAGCCCGGTTCGCTGAACACGAGGCGACCGTCGAGACGATTTCGACTGCGCCTCTCTTCTCGAGACCCCAAATCGAACCTGTACCGGCCTGCGCTCGAGGTTGTCGAGCGTGCAGTCGAGAATGGCGTGGAAGATATCGACCTTTCCGGCCAATGTGTCTGGCAGGACGTACCGCTGAGCACAAGCGATGACCGGCCAAGCCGGCTCGAGGACCAGATATTCCATCCTCTGCATCATTTGGTCAAGACGCGCTCCTCGTTTGCTGATCCCGACAGATTTGATTCTTTGGTGCCGGATATGCGCCTTTGGCTGTCAGCCAACGGTCTTCAGGACCTGCCAGGCGAGATCTATCGACTACGCAACATTACCAAATTAGGTTTACGCGCCAATCAGCTCAAGACCTTGAGCCCTTCGATCGCCTCACTCGAGCGCCTACAATACCTCAACCTCTCTGGCAACCCGGTCGCCTATCTTCCCTGGGAAATCACCAAGCTCCCCAACCTGACTGACTTGTTGCACAACTCCGGCCATTTTGTGCAGCCTTTCGTTGGCAAGTCCGTCTCTTTCACCGCATCGGGATCCCTCTCATCTCAGGGCGTGCTCAGGCGGGAGTGGTCCCTATTTGCCGTTTCACTCGTGTCCTGGCTGGACCCCTCCGGCATTCCCATCAGCAAGTCTCCTCCTCGACCCTCCTCTGGCACCTCCTTCGACCCCACCTCACACAACCAACATCGAACTGCTCCGCCATCAGAGACCCCCTTGCACGTGCCAAGCTTGGTTGATACGGCGCTGCGGACTGCTGCTGCCTCACCGAACCTCCCTTCGCTCCTGTCCTCGGAAGATGCCGATCTGATACCAGGACATCTTCTCTCTCTGCTCAAATCCGCACTCGATGCCGAACATACCGGCGGCTTGGCCTGTAGTCTTTGCAGCAGACGCTTCGTGGTTCCACGTGCCGAATGGCTCGAGTGGACCTGGCCACCGGGCAGCAGCGATCTCGTGCCCCTTCTTCGCACTGCTTGCAGCTGGGCATGTGCCGTTGACCACCATGCTGAGCTGGCCAAGGAGCAAGAGCAGCAAGAGCAGCGAGAGCAGCGAGAGCAGCGAGAGCAGCAACAGTCACAACAACCGCAAGAACCGCCAAAGTCTGCGTCAGCCTCTCGCATCTCACCCCACTCCAGAAGTCCCGTCAAGCCGCTGGTGCGATGTTGTGGGTGGGAGAAGCCGCCAAGTGTGACATCGATACAAGCGCTCTCTGGCTCTAAAGGCACGGCCAATGTCAAATGAGATCGAGAAAAGGCTGCTCACGATGAGTCCGACCGAGGAAGATGGCCGACGCTAACAATGGCCTCATTATTACTACTGCTATCACGATGCCGCTTGATAGCTACTTCGGCCCCAGTTTTTATATTTATGGCTATCTCACTGTTGTGTCCATCTTTATCTGGCATGGAATTGACTCTCATATATGGGTAAAGGCTCTCACAAATCACTGGAGAGGGCGTCCTGTGATATTTGGAAACGGCGAGGGCATCCATCTGGATTTTAATGCATTTACGGTCGAATTGGAGACTTTTGGGCTGTTATAGCGTTTAGCAATCTGCATTGGAAGAGAAAGAGAAAGAAAGCTGCTCACGCAAATTTGATGACTGTGAAGTCCTAATCTTTTATAATCCTGTTCTATTCTGGATTGCTCGCATTGAATGACGAAGCTCATTTAGAGTAGCTGATGCCTCGTGTGAGAGCTGAACCAGCTTTTGCTGACCTACTGGCACGCATACGGTTTGCAAGATGATGAGCTTATTCCTACATGAATATCTTATCACATAAGCAGATCAACTCTCGTTACACTCAACGCTGAGACTCGATATGTGATCTCGGGTACAAGCGTTCAACGAATCTGAGAGTCCTAATCCAGGTTATTCCCTGCCCACGTACTGGATGACCAGACCGCCTAGTCACAACAGCCAAAGGTATGGGACCGGACTATCACAACAAATCTGAGCTCCAAAAAGGCCGACGTCTTTACCACCAGAATGCCTCTTACGTGCGCGGGAAATCAGCCTCCGCAGCATCACGACTGATATAGGATCAAGTATGTTCTGCGAGTGGGGTTCTATACATTCTCACATCTCACAGATTTGCCAAGATTGTGATTGTATCTTTATTATCTAGACCAAGAATCTACTGTTGCATAGTCTTACCGGCACTACAGACTCAGCAGACGATTTTGCGGTCGGCTCCGTTGTAGGGCGAGGTGAAGTTTGTATCATCAGGTGGACAATGATGAGGGAGGACTGAATAGCAGTGCTTCCCGCAGTAGTGTCATGTGCAATGTCAGCTTGGATGTATGATACGTATTGGTGCCCTAGTGCTTCAATGTCGCGATGGCAAATGAAACCCGATAGGATAACAGTACGAACACAGGCTCCTTTGACTGACCTTAGAGCATATACACATGAATACTATCCGGGCAAACACCACAGTAACAGTTCGTAGTACAATGGTTTTTTTTCCATTCAAAAGATCAAGAACTCCTTGCGTGTACCGCGGCAAGGATATCCGGAAACTCCCATCTATGCTTGCTAGCGTGTAGAGATGTTCCATCTTCTATCTCGCTCTTGGTATCATTGTCTCCACACATCATCCCATCACAACATCTTCCATCATTTTATATCATTCCACCCTCTCACACGTCATCATCAGGTTAAAGAGAAAAAAAGAGTCAATCCGTAAAGAACCCCCATTGGTCGTTGTTCGTATTCCAGTCCCATTTGCGTACTCGCACACATACAAACGGGCGCTCCCCCATCAAGCTGGCCTCTTTTCACAGAAGGATGGGGACGTCCTCGAAAGTTTTCATGTCCATAGGAGCAAACATTAAACCGTCTCTTCCCCAAACGCTAAATAACAACCTTCTTCACTGAATCTATCGGAAGAAGCAGCAGCGCAGCCGGATGAAAAGGAGAAACCTCTACTTCCGTCGGAAGGAGCAGCCCTCAGTAAGCCTGGCCTTGCCACCCGTCGGCTGGCACAGCACGGTCGAGCATCCCTGGCAGATGACGACGGTCTGTGCGTGTGAGAAGACGGTGGTGATGTTGAAGCAGCCTGGGCACTTGACGTCCATGAAGAAGGAGCGGGGAGCAGGCACGAGCGTCTGCAGAAGGTGGTCAGTCATTGTGTGAGCGGTGGGTGGGTTGTTGATGAACATTGTTGATATTTTGGTGGCAAACGTGGACATCAGAGCTACAGGCGGCTGCCGCATAGCCCCCCCCATGTCGGTGTGGACGCTGCTTGGCGATGCTCAAAAACGTACCTTGAGCTTGTGCTTGCGAGCCTCAGCCTGAGGAGTAGGGTTGAGAAGATCAACTGCGAGAACCTGAAGAAGTGATTTGCATTAGCTTGTTGCCCAGCAAAATATATTGTGCAAATTTCGCGCCTCGCCTCCCTGATCGTGTGCTTTTTCCCGCCCGGAGCGGGAGGTAAGCCCTTGCACACATCGGCCTGCCCTTTTTCATCCACAACGCGCACAACCATCACGTACCATCTTGACGACTAGTTAGTTGTTGCTGGATGTCTGTTCTGTCGATCGAGCTATTTGTTCTGAGTATTTGAGTGATCGAGAGAGTCGTGAGGGAGAGCTTGATGATGGCCTGGCAGTACAAGAATGCAGAAAGGCGTCAGTGTGTGCTCTCTGCGAGTCGAAAAGTCTCGGCGGTGGAGTAGACTGGCCGCTAAACCAATTCAGGGCTAGCACGTGACCTAAACCCTAGATCTTTTGGCCGACGGCCGAATTGAAGACCCTCAAGCCAGACATATCTTGAATATTCGAGACAACTCAATCCTACGGAAAAGTGAATCTTGCATGGTCTATCGCTAAGACTTGATCTTAGCCAACGATAAAGTCCTTGGTTGCCCATTGAATCAATGCGTCGCATTCGTTGTATCTGATGTATCTCGTATAGTCGTGGTGCTTTTCATTTCATAGCCTGTAAGGTCTTGCAGCGTTTCTTGCTTGCTGCTGATGGCGACTGAATTACATCAATTGCTTGTCATCATCAGCTTGTATGCTACAAGATGAATCATGGCCTGATCCTGATGAATTCAGCACTCGATCTCAAACTTTCCTGAGCTAAGGCTGTGTATCGGCGATTATCTTTCATATTAGGTTTGCCATGAAGATATTGATGAACGCATGCGCATCGGTGAGCCATCAGCTGCACTTGCTACATTTCCATAGCATTACACAGGTAATACACAGATAATCAAAAGCTAGCAAAACGCTTGCGACCTTCGACTCAGGCACTAAGCACCCAGTCCTTGACACCACCATCAATCACATCAGCCACTCGACCTTTCCTCACGCGCACCACAACCACACTCACATCTTCCCCTTCCAGGAAGCCGCCCTTCTGTTCATGCTGCGCAGCCATGGCATCCATGCCTCTTGTATCCTCTGGGCTACTTCCCAGAATGGCCTCTTGATGAATGGCAACGCCGTTGGTCTCTGCTTCGCCCTCTGGGTCTTTGAACGTGTGATTCTCCAGATGCCGCTCTTTGCACCAAGTATCCTCCTCACTTCCAGCTGCCAACACCCGTGCATCTCCATCTATGGTGACACCGATCCGGCTGAGAGCAGCAGTATTGATACTGAGCAGGCTTTGGGCAAGGGCACTTGTGGCCCTGAGAGGTGGCACTCCTGTCCTTTCAGGATCACGCAGCCGCGTGGCTGGCCTGTGAGGCATCCAGTCATGCACAGATAGGCATACCTTTGGGTTCGCTAGGATGTTGAGCGTCTTTTGTGATGAAGGATTGGATGTCATGATGACAGTTGGATGCGGGCTGAAGGGAGTTGAAGGAAGATACGTGTACGACATGAGGCAGACATGAGGTACCGCATCCCGAGAACATGTCGCTAGGGAAAGCTAGTTTTACGTCAGTGTCAAGCACTCGTGGCCGAAGAGAAATAAATGCAAGATGCAGATGAAGCCAGTAATGAATGGCGGCTCCGTGAAGCCGCATATTAAAGGTTCACTATAAGGGGGATTCAAGCCTTTGGCATATTCCTAGAGCTAAAACCACACTGATCAATAGGCTCAGCAGATCAGCTTACATAGCGACAGCTCTTCAAACAGGTTGCGACGTCGCTGGGAAGGGTTGTCAGAAGCTGTGGCTGACTCGCCGCTGAATTCTCCCAGTTGAGAGGTGGTTGTTGAACACTTGTCATATTTCTTTAATAAATGCGATGCCAGGCCTAAGAATGATGAAGGCGTTTTATATGCTTAGAATTACCTGAAGTTTGCGAAGAGTACCACAGTTGAGGCTGATAGCACTGGCACCTAACTCGTATTCCAGGGTGGATCCCCTCTCGGAGCTCCCTCCGGAGATATTTCACATTTTCCTCGTGTTTGAGTCTTGAAAATAATGGTTATACCAATCGCACAGTAACCAGGTAACAAACTATCACCACCGGCGACTGTTACAAATTCTTGCTCTATATTTTAAAGACTTGGAGTCATTCGATCTATCAATATGCTTGAATCTATCTCTCTGTCGAATGCGATCTTTACATTGACGTGCTCAAATTTGAGGTGATGGTGTCATCAGATGATGAATATGTTGACGAAGATCATGAATTTGTTACAGTCTCAAAGAGAGCTCCTCCGCGTCACTTACAGAATGTGCAGGAGTACAACTCTCAGTCTCCCTCAGAAGGGTTGGCTTCGCCCAAACGCCAAGCAAGCGATGACACGTTTGAGCAAAGGCTGCTGTCAAAACGACGAAAAGTGAAGGCTAAAGCTCTGGACTCTGAAGTAGTCACCTCGTATGGAAACCTGTTGAGCGAAGAGGTTGACGCATTTGTTGGCAATGACCTCGTTACCTCAGAACATCCGGCAGCTTTTCGGGCACGCGGCAGCAACACAGGCGATGGAGCGACACAATATGGTGCTGTGCGATGGTCGCCCGCAGAAAAAGCAAAATTTTTCTACTTGCTCGACCGGAAGGGCCGTCATGATCTCCCTGTGCTCTCAAGAGCAGTTGGAAAGAGTGTGCCCGAGATCGCCGACTACCTTCGTGCTTTGCAAGAGGGGTACCGTTCGAGGCACCTGCTCGCGGACGATATGGACCTATACCGTTATGATGAGATACCTGCTGCAGTCGATCTCGGGATAGAGCTGCAAGAAGCATTGGATGCCACTGCTGATCAGGTTGCAATGGACGAGCTGGAGCGGTACAGACGAAGGGCAAAGAGAACTTACGGAGAAAAGGCCTTGATCGACTTTACTCTTGCGGGTGAGCTGTCCAGCTCCGCCGCGACGATAGAACCTACGCTTGCTGAGAGTAGGGGAACTTTTGACATGGCTGTTGCTCTTCTCGACCTGCCAAAGCTCGTCTGGCTAAGCGAGTCTGTTTTCATGAACTCGAAACATGAAGACTTGAACTGGAGCCATATCGCACCGCAAGGCACTCGACCGTCTATCTTTCATACAGCATGCATCGATCTTGCCAATTTGGTAGTATCGATAACGGAAAAACTTGTTTCGACCGCCCATTTTCTTGCTCTCTCCCGAGTTCGGGCAATTGAAGCAGGCCGGCAAAGGCAAATCAGTCCTATCGTACGGCGTGCAGACGTTCTTGCAGCATTGGACATACTCAGAATGCCCATAAATCCAAAGGCAATATGGCGTGAATGTCCGCGGAAATGTCAGCTGCAGGTTGTGGAATATAGCTCACGGAACAGAGCCATAACTAAGTATCTGACGTACGAAGAAGTAGAAAGTGCGATGAGTCGTGCCTCTACGGCAGCTACGCTCACAACCATTGATAATAGTGGTTCTGCGGAAATGGAGGACAACGAGCCCGACGGTCCATTTGTCGACACAGGGCCATCGTCGCGCCTCTCCCGCGAGAAGACTAAAGACAATCCAACTGGCGCTCTGTCTGGTTCCCAAAGATTACGAGCGGCAAGCCATGTGTCGGTGAGGACCAACAATGAGAGCACCGAGTCTGCTTCTGCCAGATCAAGTCAAACGCCAAATATAGACTCGGATGCCTCCAATGCTGGGGACAAGAAACAGGAAAAGGAAGACGAAGTGGCGATGGAAGAAGACAATAGAATCGAACAGCTGGACCAGCAGCAGAACAAGCAGGAAGAGGCTAGCCTTTGGGCTTTGCTTGGTTGCCAAAACCCACCCGACGGCGAGCTGACATCAACAGAACAAGTCTTTCCAACGGGCCGAAAGAGATGGTTAGGACAGGGGAGACGACTTTCGGAGAAGGAACTTACAGATTGGCGAGTTTGCTGCCAATATGAGTCACAATGGGAACAATATTCACAACCGTTAGAGGGCGGCGCCTTTCACTACGATTTGGAACCAAAGCACGATGAGCTGTCGGAGGAGTACATGGCCGACTATGACGATACTTCTCTACATGACTCGGAGCCTGTTCTGACCGACGAGGATGTCGACATGGACGAGACAAGAGGCTCTGATGATGAGGGAGAAGGGACTGATAGCGAAAATGAAAGTAATGATTCGACGGATGGCTCGGTGACTGAGGAGCGGAGCCAAACTTCAACTGAGGAATCGTCCTGACCGGCGCTCTACGATCAGAGTTGGAAACGACACCCGATACCTAGAATTAGGTGTGAAATCTCGATATCCGAATATAGGCTTTCTGCTATGACCTGCATTTCAATCCCGTGTTATCAGAACCACCTCACTAACAAATGAAGTACATAACTCATGGGTATCTAGACCGAAAGCAACGTGGCACACAGCCACGAGCTCCAAACTCCACAACACCAAAACCCAACAAACATCGTCAAGGTGAGGCTAAGAGTGCGTAAGCTATTCAAAGAATGTCCCAGAAGTAATCAGCATAGTAGCTCTTGGCGCTCGCCGGATCAATGGTGACAACATGAACATCGCCCTGGCCGCCAGCACCATCCCCTACAGGCCCGAGACCTGAAATTCCAGCCCCGGCCTTCCTGCTCCTGATAACCGCTTTTCTCTGGCCCGTCTTCGCATCCGCCTCAACATCAACCCCCAAGCTGCGAAAGACCTTGAGCTTCAGCACATCCGGGTCGTCAGCTTCGCGCCTTTCGCGCGCCTGCTCGTCGCCTTCAACGCCCTGCATGTCCAGCTCAGCCAGGCGGGCTCGCAGCGCCTCTAGCTCGCTGCTCAGCCGCTCGCCCTCGGCCTCCAGATCCTGTGCTGCTTTGGCGACGCGGAATTTCTGGGTGTCCAGCTGGACAATGGCGTTGGCGTGTGATGTGGCCGAGTGCGCGGATACGGAGTCAGCGTGCTGCGAGCTTAGCGTCGACTCGTGCCGGGCTAGTCGCTTCAATGCTTCTTCAGCTTCTGATATGCGTAGAGATCGCATCTCTTCCAGTGATGCCAGTGATGACCGGACCCGTTGGATCGCTGCTTTGTCGGGCGCGTGCTTGAAGTTGCCGATGGTAGCGCGGAGGAGCTTTGTGGTGAGGGGAGGGAGATCAGTCAGAGTCCAGTTGCACACTTTCACTCACGTAGATGTATTTTTCCTTCTCTTTCTTCCGATCTCGCTTTCTTTCGGATTGCAATTCTCAGTAAAGTTTGGAGGTGAACAGAAACTCACCTTGTCAGGCTCTTCTTCGAGAATCATGTTGGCGGTCGCGAGAGTTGTAGGTCATGTGAATCGCGATTCTTGATTGTACTGTAAATTAAGAGCAGCCTTGCGGACTCTCAACTCTGGTGGAAAGGGGGGCCGACAGTGTGATGATACTGGAGGGGTTCATTGTTCGGCGAGATTTCGATATCGATCCGCGAATGTAAACACGCAAGCGGGTAACATATGCGCCACAACAACCGGCTAGAGTTCCGAAGTTACTGCGCCACAATGATGGCATCACACCCGCAGCATTAAGCCTTTTGCGCCACTGCATGTGCTTCCTTGGTCTTGTGCAGCCGTCTGCCTGGGATGAAAGCAAGATCTTACATTGATCGCCTTCAAGCTTCCACGCCACCTATTCACCATTGCAGTCCTTCCAACCAATTGTCTACGATATTGATCTCTATCCGCTTGTCGTCGTTGACAAAAGGCTTGTCCACCAGCTAGCGCAGCATCACATACCCTTGCTGCGGCGCAAACAGTCACCCGTCAGAGACATGTCGACTCTACCATGTGAGTGTCATTTGCCTTGTTATGAGATCTAGCAACGCCTTCTGTCTGCCTTGCCAGGAATGCAACACAGAACAGAAGCTCAAAGTTGTACTGACTCTCAATCGCAGACGCTGCAGATGCCGAAAGGTAGTACACTCCACCATTCCCATCCGACCCACTATCCGACCTGATTTGCGATTTTCGCAAAACTTCCAAAGGCAAAAAAAAAAACTAACAATCATGACAGCTCCCTTCGACCCGAAGAACTAGCGGTACTCCGCGCCCAGTACGAGAAGGAAGGTGCCTATGTCGGGCTGCAGACCAAGTTCAACTACGCGTGGGGACTGATCAAGTCGCCAACACGAACAGAGCAGCAGGAGGGTGTGCGGCTGCTTTCAGAAATCTACCGGGCAGCTCCGGAGCGGCGGCGCGAGTGTCTGTACTACCTCGCGTTGGGCAACTACAAGCTGGGCAACTACGCCGAGGCGCGACGATACAACGACAGTCTGTTGACCGTCGAGCCGGGCAACCTGCAGGCTGAGAGCCTCCGGCAGCTGGTGGATGAGAAGGTGCAGCGCGAGGGCCTCATGGGCGTCGCGATCGTGAGCGGCGCAGCGCTAGCCATGGGCATTGTAGGCAGTCTGCTCGTGCGGGGCGCAAAGAGGAGGTGATGAGAGCTTGCGGTGCTTCTGGAGACCCTGAGTTTACTCAGACCGTTTTGGGCGTTTGAGATGTTTCTTTGCTGGGGAAATGCCAAGGCCAAAGGGGACAAGGGACACAAGGAAGACGGAAGTCATGGGAAGCAAAGAAGTGAAGAGGCAAAGAGCACACAGCTGAGATCTGGGTCGTTGCCCATACAACGCGAATCACATTGTGGATACAGCGAGGAAGGTCACATACTGGCTTCGGTTGGTAAGAAGATGTTGATGACGGTCTGGAAAACAAATTTCGAGCGTTTCTTTTGCTTTCATCTGGTTAATCAGTGGGTATCATTCGCCCCTCTCCTGACCTTTCATTTTATATAATATACGCGACATCAGAAAACAAACGAAAACCACTGCTTGCAGTTTCATAGATTCATGATTCCTGTAATTTGATTTACGCATTATACACAATTATTTTCATCATGCATGGGAAAAACCCAATATTGAGCCTAGTTTTCAAATCTATCATCAATCGCGTTCATCGCGCAAACATTACTGAAACGGTCAGACAAGAGGACTCAGCTACAGCTGTTTAGGCGGACAGAATTCTAAAACGCTTTTCATTCCATTCTTTCGCCTAGCAAGCAGCTGGCCAACTAGCTAGCTGCTCCAGTGACAGACTATGAAAGAGATGGCTCCATGCCTTCTCGCTACCGTACAGGTGCACACTCATTGAATTTAGGAAACGTCACAATCTTCTTCCCGGCGCAGCTAGAAACTCACGTTTGGACTGTATCAGCTTAGCTGCTCTTGGCTCGGCTCGGGTCGGCTCTACTCCACTGGTAAAAGTACATGATCCCTTCACTTCTCTGTCTGGAGAAAACACGGAAAAAAACCTCAAATAAAGAATGCCCGAAGATGCCCGAAAACGCCTCGGTTTAAAAATCCTGTCTATCACTCATGTAGCGCAGTATCAAATCTCCTCTTGGCTTGGGTGGTTTGAAGAACGTTTTGTCACAGCCTGAAGAAAATAGACTGTCTCATTGGGTATGGCATTTCTCCAAATTCGTTGAGAAAAGTCAGTCAGATTACGCATTCGGCGTATCAGAACGCACAACCGTGCTCGACATCCTGTAAGCAAAGTGCAAGAGCCATGCATTTGTCTGGTGTGTGGGACAGACAGGTGAAAGATCAAGCTGCTCAATTCTGCCAACGATAGTTCGGGCGCAACTCATGGCCGGTGCTTTGGTAAGAGCGTGTGATTTGCGAAACTGGCGTTGCCGGCACGTTATAGTAATTCGGCAATCCACCCTCAACGTCGTACTCCGGATATATAGCCATACCGTTATTGACCACATACCTATACCCGCCAAAGCTGCTGCTGTATGCGAGATTTATCGGGAAATAAGAGCCTTCCTAAGGCTGATCGAGTGTGTGAGTGCGCTGTCCAGCCTCTGAAGGGTCTGCTGGCCTGAGATCCTCCTCAGCACGTCCCGTGACGGAAGAGAAACCAAGCTTCTCTTCTGGTGCTTGCAGGTCAGTCGACGGGCCTTCTCGCACGTTGGCCTTCCGGAGCTGCTCCTGTACATCAACTACGCGCTTCTTGAACGCAAGACGGTCCAAGAACAACTGCTGTTGTGCCTTTTCTAGCGCATATCGTTCCTCCTGAAGTACTGCCTCAAACTCCTGGAAGTGCTTCAGCTTGAGTTCGTATTTCTCCAGAGTCACGTTAACGACCGCGCTCAAGATACGTGTCAGCTCGCGCTCCTCATGTGAGTTCAAACCAAAGGCGCGGCCGCTTCCTATGGCTGATGGCAGAGACGCGCCGCTGCCGTCCATTAGCTTGATACCCTCGTCAGCACTTGCTTCTGTGCCCGTGTTTCCGACTGTGGAGTCGGCGTTGGCATTGGCGGCATTGGAGGCAGTTGCAGCTCCGTCGACCTCCATTGAGTCCTCAATCTTTGGGGGGTTTGTCGGGGCACCCTCACCGCGGCCATAGTCCTGCTGCATCCTCTTGCGCATCCGATCCTTGAGGTGTGCAGCAGTGCGGCTGGCAGCTACGGCTGCTGTGGTTGGATCTGTCAAATTGGCCATGTGAACCATAGAGCTGATGATTGGGTTGTCGAGCTTGTAGAAAGGCGTCCGGTTGTAGTTGATAGTGGCCCAATCGGCCTTTTTGCTGCCGGGTTGTGGCTCATCAAGGAACTCATCCTCAATCTCGAGATTCAAAAACTTCATGATGCATTCCTCCCTTGACCTCGTACCAACGTGCGCTGATATACGCTCCCAGTTCTCACGGTTCTCATCGAGATCGAGAGCCTCGAGCAGTAATAGCATCTCGTCTTGCGTCCAGGGAGAGTCCCGCTCCGGATAGGCACTGTAGTCGGGATTCTGCATCTTGAAAAACTCCTCACGCTTGTGGCTGCGGTTGAAGCGGCCCTCACGCTGGCAGGTGGAGCAAACATCATACGCGCCGTCAGGCTCCATCTGACCATTGGGAAGCTTCTTGGCACTCCTGTGCCAGTAAACGCGTGTGGTGTCAATGCCACAGGCGGCACAGAGGACTGCTTTGCGTGGTTCCTTGGCCAGCCTCTTGAGTTCCTCAACGCCCGCGTCTTCGCCTGCTTCTCCGTTTGCCGTGCCAGTAGAGGCAGCAGCAGCAGCGTCTGAGCTGGCAGACTTGTCCTTGGACGGCGTGACATTTCTGTGGTTCTTGTCAAAAATGTTCCGTCCAACAGCGGTAGCAGTTGGCTTCTCCCTAGGCATGGAGGTCATGGCCTTGTCAGTGGGGCCGTACGGCTTGCCTTCTGAACGCAGCACCTCAGCGGCTGGTTGAAAGGATTGAAGACCACGTGGCGTATCCATAACGACCTGGAAGTGGCCGGTGAATGGTGGTCCAATAACCGAAGGCCTGGCTTCGGCATCGACCTGGTAGTTGATTAGACCCCACTGCTCAAGGAAGGCGTGCACGCGCATGATCGCGCACACGTCACCTGCCAGATTTCTGCGGCAGGCAGTGACGGTCAGGTACTCTCTAGGATTGAGGCGGTAAGTGTTGATCATGAAGTTGCGGTAGTCCTGATAGATCTGGGGTGTTTTGCTCCTGTTGCGGCCGTTGAAGAACTCTGGGATATGCTTCTTCTCTACTTCGGCGATGGAGTTCATATCGAACCAGCGGGTATAGCTAGGTTGAACGATTCGGAATTGCTGCTCTGCCAGATGCGATCGCGCCTGCTCCTGCAAAGCATCCTTGTTTTGTGCTGGTTGATGCTCATCGCCATTGGCATCTGCTGCTGCCTCAGCGTCCTCGCCATCTTTAGCTTCTTCTGTGGCGTCACCCATCTCAGCATCTCCATCAGCATCATTGCCTGAGGCTGGTGGTGGGTTGGGCGCGTCGAGTGGGTTGTCAGATACTGCTGCGTCGGCTCCGTTGGCGCCTCCGTCCGGTTTGGTCGCGACTGGCGTGCCTAAAGCTTGATCAGCAGGTGTGAATCTGACGGGGAACAGACTCGCCAAGTGACTCACCCTCGCCTGTTGTGACACCAACAGCAGGTGATTTTGTGGGAGACCGCTCGATAGACTGGTCGACGGCTGGTGTTCCAGCGCCGTCCGGCGCAAGAGAGTCGCCGTCCATCACGTGTGGCCTCTGTGGAAAAATTGGTTGTTTTGAGGCCAACAGATAAGCCAAACGAACGTGGTAACTCAAGTATTCTGAGCACACCCACTCAAAGCAGCAAGCCGGAAGTGGAAGATGCGAAAAGAGTTAACTTTTGGCAGACTCACGAACGGGGGGGTTTGTTGGATTGGAGGACGAATAGTTTATGGATCGCGAAGCGCGAAGCTGCCAAGCAAGGCAAAGCAGCTGGTGCAGGTCGCGCAGAAGCGCCAAGCGAGTTCGGGAACAAGCGGCGGATAACTCCATCGGCATTACATTTTGCCAGGCCGCGGCTCGGGCTGCCAGCTTTTGCTTGTTTCGCGGGGAGTATCGGAGGAAGACGTGAGCTTCACAGACAACTTTTGTCTTTACCACACACGTCAGATCAGGTTGGAGCAGAGTGATCTTTTACATCGCACCTCAACAGCTCTCCGTGAACATCTTCTCGATCTCTGTCCCCTCTCATCTCCTCTCCTCTCCTCTCCTCTGCTTCATATCGCCACATCATGTTTACTGTTCCTCGGAATGCTGCCCTTCGGCAAGCGCGGCTCTCATTCTCGGCTCGGCCTCTGACATCAACACAGCGGACTCTTCTCGCCCGACTTGCTTCTACGCTTGCACTGCTTGAACATAAAGATGGGAAGCTCAACTCTGGCTCACTGGGTGCTGTGACGGCAGCTCAGAAGATTGGTGGCTCAATTCACGCGTTTGTGGCAGGCAGTGGCGCCAAATCTGTCGCTGCTGAGGCTGCGAAGACGGATGGGATTGAGAAGGTCATCGCGGTAGAGAATGGAGCGTACGACAAGGGCCTACCAGAGAACTTCGCACCCTTGTTGGTGGAGAACATCAAGAAGGGGGGGTATACACATGTCATTGTCGGAGCGACGGCGTTTGGCAAGAACCTGCTGCCCAGAGTGGCGGCGTTGATGGACTGCGCCCAGATATCGGACATTATGGAGGTCAAGGACGAGAAGAGTGAGTGCCTGTGTCAGTGAGGTGCTTGATGGTGATCACTAACCACTGGAAAAGCCTTCCTCCGACCAATTTACGCCGGCAATGCGCTCTTGACTGTCGAATCGTCCGACCCAATCAAGTTCATCACCGTTCGAGGAACCTCATTCCCTGCAGCCGAGGGTACTTCTGGCTCGGCCGAGGTCGTTGACGGCGAGGACTCGAACGCACCATCATCAACAGAGTGGGTGTCGGAGAACCTGGCCAAGTCTGACCGACCAGATCTCGCGACAGCAGGCAAAGTCGTTTCGGGCGGACGCGGTCTGAAGTCAAAGGAGCAGTTTGATGCCATCATGCCACCGCTAGCCGACGCTCTCGGCGCCGCCATTGGAGCGTCGCGTGCCGCCGTGGACAGTGGCTTCGCCGACAACTCGCTACAGGTAGGCCAGACCGGCAAAAACGTGGCCCCACAACTGTATCTGTGTGTGGGTATATCCGGCGCCATCCAACATCTGGCTGGTATGAAGGACAGCAAGGTGATTGCTGCCATTAACAAGGACCCTGAAGCGCCCATCTTCCAGGTCGCAGATGTGGGTCTTGTTGGTGACTTGTTCGAGAAGGTGCCCGAACTGACCGAGAAGCTCAAGAACTCATGAACTTGATTGATGTGTATACTATAGAGATCTAGAAGAAAGTTCACCTGCCCATGCTGCACTTGTTGACATCGTATTCTTTCCTTCCCCATTACTATCACTCTAGTGTTGGCGGTTGTTAGTTCATACCTGGATCACATTTGGGATAGAAGCATAGGTAAGTGAGAGATCAGATCATTTAGCTATTGGAAGTCATAACATTCAAATGCTCTCTTTCCAACTTAAGACCTGGTTTGAGAGTCATTGATTTTTGTCTGTCTGATAACAAGACCTGTTTCAACCGAGTTTACTTTTCATGCGTCCTAGAAATTTTAGAATCAAAATCACATCTACCATGGAATTGTGATTGGTTGTGGCAGCGAGCCTTTCACACATTGTCAACCAACCGTCGTTTTAACTACATTTATCTTCAAGTGTACATTCCAGATCCATCGAGCGACTTCTCTCTCTCTCTCTCTCTCTTTGGTCCAGCACCTGCTGCAGACCCAAGCTTGTCGTCGCTCGTACATGTGCGCATCACTTCATTTGATGGTTGGCACCCATTGATCCCAAAAATCCAGACAGCAGTCAAGTACACGATGCGCCACAAACACCACTCAACTAAATCAGTCAAGTCCATAACTCGTATTTCCCTCAAAAAATTTTCTTCAGCAGCATTTCACCAGCCCATCTGCGATCGTAGAGCATTCATGCTTGATCCCAGACCCCAACCTCCAGCTCCTGCACCGGACGTATTGCCGCCTACTCTGCCCTCCTCTGCTACTTTCCCACTGACCTGCCTGTTCGTGACAGTGGAATTTCTAAGGCTGAGCATTTTGCGCTCGTCCTCGTACCCGGAGCTTACCGTCCTCTCGCCTTGTCGTCGACCTGGTGTCAAGCTCTGTCGCTGTTGCTGCTGTTGGATGCCGCCGCGTACCAATCTCTCCGCTTCGCCGGAGCGTGAAAGAGAGTAGGAGCTGTTGTTGGCAAAAGAGCCAAAATTTCCTCCATCGTCGTCCACCCAGTCACCTTTTCGCATCACAGCACTGGTGCTTTCAAGATCATGCATAGGCGCCGGCATGCTTCCACGATTTGGTGTGCCGTTGCTCGGGGGGTGTAGTGCGTTACGGTTGCGTCGTGCTTCTCGGTTGACATATGCCGATCCTGGCTGCTGCTGGTGGTGGTGTTGTTGTTGTTGTTGTTGTTGATGATGAGGGTAAGACATACGTTGCTGTGGGTTTTGTTGCTGTGGTTGACGCTGAGGATAGGAGACTCCCTGGTTCTGAGCCTGGGGTGCTGGAGCCTGACGGTGTTGTGCTTGATGCTGCTGCTGCGACTGAACGCTCGGGGGTGTTGGTGGGTGCATCTCCAGGGGACGAGGGCTGCGGTTGGAAAAATCGTACTTTGTGTCTCTCTGCGGTCCACTGGAAGCAACGTGTGAAGGGGCATTGCGTAAATGAACAAACTCTGGCACATCGTTGCCGGAGCGTGCAGTCCTCATGTCATCAGATTCGTCTTCCGAGTCGTCGCTCACTTCACCAATGGCAAACCAGTTGTTCTCGCCCTTCTCGGGTGCAGCGCGAGTCAAGCTGTTGAGAGGCCAATTGCTTTTCATCCCGTTACCGTTGACTCGCTGCTGCTCAATCCTCCGGTTGGCATTGTCCATGACATCAGCGGGAACATCCGTGTACCATGACTCAGCGTCGCTGTAGACTGAGGAAGCAGCGCCAGGGCTAGCATTGGCATCACGAGCGGGCACGCGCAACTTGTTGTGGTGCTCTTGTCTTTGCTGTGAGTCGGGAGCGGACCACGCGTCATTTCTCGAAGGGGCTACGGATTGGCGTAAGGGAGACTGTGGTGGCTGATTCAGCTGATTTGGTTTCGGAGGCAGCACCGCGCCAGTCGAGTCGCTCCTTGTGTGGCCCTGACGGCGCTTGGGATTTGATAGCAAAGACGTCGCAGATCCGTTGACCACGTGAAGCTGGCCAAGCGGGTTGGCTGGCGGCGGCGTCATGCTCATGCTGATGCCAGAGTCTGGACGCGACTTGGTGGGTGAATTTGGCGCAGAGTTTGACTGCAATGAGTTGGTCGAGTCATTGCGCGTATGCACCCACGGCACTCCGGGTCGCTGTTGCTGCTGCTTTTCTTCTATCAGCGACATTGTTGAGTCGCGTGCACTTATGCCACGCTTCGTCGAGGCGGACGACAGATCAGAGATAGTAGATTTGGTCTTCTTGTGCCGCTTGCTCGATCTCCGCGTCAAATTCTGCTCGAATGGGTTCATGTCCGGTGGCAGCGCTGATATCTTGCGGAATTGGACCGCCAGATATGTGCACATTGCAAGGCAAGCCAGTGATATACCTGCTAGCGTGACCGAGTCGATCCAGGTTGCGAACAGTAGAGTCGCGCGAGTATTTGGATCGTTCGAGTCAGCCATGATCTTCCATGCATCCTCCGAGTTGGGATTCGCATTGGAGAATATCCACTGGGCTCGTACCGTCCAAGCACTGAACAGCATGAAGGGCACGAACGTGGTGTCGAAAATGCAGCTGAAGATGAAGTAGCTCGCGGTTGAAGGAGCCGTCCGACCGCCTGGGCGTCTTGAGAGATGCCAAACGCCATACAGTGAATGCAAAGCCAATATAGCAGGCGGGATACGAATGATCCAGTCAGAACCGTCGCCTGCCGGTTCAATAATCACCAAAAGGGCCAGCATGCCCAATGCTCCGATCGATGCTAACAGTCGAAACGCCAATTGCACCATGCGAAGCCAGATGATTGTTTTCGTAGTTCGTCTGCTTATTGGGATAAAGTCGAGATTGCCGTAAGGTCTGCACACACAAGGTTAGTACGTGCCAAAAGTCTCGAGAGACGAGGTCTGTTCTGTCACTCACACGACGAAGTATGAATCTGGGTGTCTGTTGATCTCCTTCGGATCAATCAATGGCCCCTCCGGCTTTGGTATCATCTCCAGCTCCCTCCTTTTCTTCTCCTTTGCCCACGCCTGCTCACTGGCGGCTCGTGGGTTGAAGCCACGGTCAAGCTGAGCATCCCATCTGAAACCGGCTGGTCGCTCGTAGAGAAACGGGGGATCGATGCCCATTGTTTCGATCCGTGGCGTCGACTGTCGCAGACCCTGTCGCAGACCACAATTGCTTGTTGTTGTCGTCGTGACGTGCTATCGAGAGAGCTGTCGCTTTCGCGATCGTTGTCGCGGCTACTTTGTGTATGCGGGCGTCAGCTCCAGCTCCTTGGAAGGATGCTAATGTGACTTGAATGTAGACACGGGTTCGTACGAAAGGTGGTGATGACTTGAACAACAGTAGATATGATGATGATCATATAGGTGCACCAAAAGTAGTGTACCAAGATCCCGGAGAGTTCAAGGCTGCTGCTCTTGTAACATTAAACACTATGCAGATGTGGGATGATGCGAAGGATGGCTTGCCGATAAGCCTTTGTTGACAATCGGGCAATTTGCACGACAACGGGACATAGCAACAGCCGCCGCCTTTGTGACTTATCGGGTGTAACTCCGGAACAGCCAACGTACACACCCCAGAGCCGTGTCATTGATTGTGTGGACAATGCCGTCCCTATAATACCTGCTGAGAATAATAGTAGACAAATTGTATTGAGAGACTGTTTGTGCAGTGATTATCTCCCAGTGTGCAGTTATGAGGCATCACTAGGGGCTGTGCTGCAGCGCAGTGAGAACACCTGATCTCTACGTGCCTTGGTCGTGAATAGTATTGTTTCTTCCTGCATGGGAGGTAGCCTAGCCACAGCATGCATACATGCATTATGGAATGCTTTATCTACTTTACTGTCCCATGTGTGTTTGAGACCTCCATTGTATATTTGCTGTGTTATGAGCTTGTTCAGCTGATTTGATTATTGCATTATGTGTTGAAACCTGTATTTACGCGCTGAACTCGCTGAGTTGCTGAGTTGCTGAGTTGCACACTGACCTTGAACTCTGCTGCTGCTGCTATGTATGTGCAGTCTGAAATAGTCTGCCAGTCCCTGTGGAAGACTCCAAACACCCATGCTGGCTTGCAGACGGCTCTGCAGTCGACAGCATGCAGCTGGCTTTCGATGACACCACAGCCTTCGCAACAGGACATGTCTAGGTCACAGCTCCTCACAAGTCAGGTAGCCGGATCGCGACGGCCTGTCGTGTAAAGATCTCGTCTTACCAGGGCCAGCCTGATGAATTGAATGTGCAATAGTCATATGCTGATCAAACGCTCAGCCCTCATGACAGGAGGCGATCGCTGAGTCCAGCAGATGCAGTATTGCAGCTGTGAAGCAGTTCGTAAGCCAAGCCGTACCTCGTACGAGGAAGTGCTTTCGCGGAACAGTGTAAGCCAAGCAAGGCTATACAACCTGAATTTCTCCCTCCGGAGGTGAGTTTTAGTAGCAACACTGTTGGAATCATGAGTCGAGATACGTTTCGCAAGCTGAAATGTGGCTACAAATGGTTTTCAGGATTGGCGACACTGGGGTGGACAAAGAGGCATCGCTATCAGTAGAGAAAAGTGGTCGCATCATTGTCAACCACACTTCCGACCTCCATTTGCGCTACTTTGCAGGGGAGCTATGAAATGGTCTTTGCAACAGTTGAAAGCATGTCTGTCCTCTCAAGTCGATTTGGTAATGCAACTACCCGCAAGATGAACCAGCTTGACAGCTGAGAAGCGAGACAACCTTCTTTGTACCTCACGCTTGCCGAAAAGGAGGTATCAGGATTGGCAAGCTGTCACTGGAAAGAGACAATGAAAGAGTCAAGCATTGCCGGGCAAGTCAGAGTGAGTCGTGCAGACTGCACTGGATGATTAAATAGAGGGCCACGTCAACTTGTTCTTGACCCTTCATCTCGCCCCTTCATCTGAAGACCAACAACTCCAAGACTCTCTCATCAACACTGCTATCATCCGAAGAAGAAGTTGTCCAAAGGAATCTGCGCTGAACATCAAGCACGCAAACTAAACACCCTACCGTCGTCTGGCACCAAGCCAACATTTCCAGGACTTTCTCAGCAACACTGCTATCACTTGAAGCAGTCGTCCAAAGGAGTCTGCCCCGAACATCAAGCACGCAACTCGAACACCGTGACATCGTCTAAGTCCAAGATGAGACCTGTGAGTTTTATGGCCAGCTTCTTGAATATCGCCTGAAAGCTCGCTGGAAAAAGCTAACCTTAATAGAAAAAGAAGGAGCTTGACAAGATGGCACTGTTGCTTGTCCTGCATTCAAACATAGTCACTGCCGAGTTTAAATGGACACCAATGGGGGCAATGAACGAAATTTTGGTCGAAATAGACCATGGCGGGTCAAGAGGTCGATGCGATTGTGATAAAGATATGGACTTGGTAGTCCATGCGATGGGAGGCAATGACGGAAAGTGGCACGTCTGGATCAACACGGACTATCGAAGGTCTGGTCATGGTCCCAGAGCCACTCTCCATTTTGATAAATTGCCCACCGGTCAGATGATCTTGGACGACTACATCAGAACAGTTCAGGACGGGCGCCTCGAACTTTGATTGCGAATGAAAGTGAGATAGTCCTGGCTCGGGAATGAGGATGTCCACAGCGTTTTCTTTGGCTTTAAGAGATGTTTGGAAGCTTCACGGATATCTTGACAGTAAATTTGATGTCGACAAGGCTGCTTTGGGTGCGACTTCAGTCAAAACAACAAGTTTCCTTTGGATTCTTATGAACATGATATCATCGAATTATGTCCTAGCTGACCATGAGTGAGAAACAAAGTTGGGGAGGAGAGATATGACGGTGGTTTGACTGAGCATTCATTGAAATTCATAACGCAAGAGGCTCACATTCTGTGGACTTGACAAGGCTACTTGATCGGCTGAGATATATCTCAAGCCAAGAAGAAGCCCAAGAGTACCTAGGGAGGAGTATTCTCAGTATTCGCTCACGAAAAGGAAATGATAAGGTGCTAAGATGTATTAATATCAACTACTTACCTTGGAAGATTACTCGAAGATGAAATACCGACGATACTGTCCATGTTCGATGCCTCCATTGTCGCTGGTATGACCCTCAGTCTCGTTCTCTTCTTTGCTCACTGAGCTCTTGTTCTCTTTCTTGCTCACTAAGCTACTGTTCTCTTTCTTGCTCACTGAGCTCTTGTTCTCTTTCTTGCTCACTGAGTTCTTGTTCCCTTCTTTGCTCACTGAGCTCTTGTTCCCTTCTTCGCGCGAGCTCTTCTTCCCTTTGCGCGACATTAATAGTCGGGAAGTCGAAGAGGACATACCGCGCACGATATCTGTAGGGCATGACTTCATTGTCGCTGGTATTGTCGTTGGTATAGCCCTCAGTCTCGTCATCTTCATCGCTCTCACTGCCATCGCTGTCTTCTTCGTCTTCTTCGTCTTCACACATTGGCCAGCGCTTGTCTAAGATCCCGGGGCATTCGCGAATTATCCGAACCAGCTTGCCATCAATCTTTTTGCGGCGAATGTACACGCACCCGTAAACCGCCTTTTGCAACTCCTCATTTCTTCTGTGTTTCTCGCGCTTGATATGAATGAAAAGCTCTGCTTTCTCCGATATCTTCGTTGTGTAGAACTTAAACCTTGAAGGACCCTCGGGGTTATGATTCAGGCTGGTTAGTGAGTGGCTGAGCCTCCACTCCTCATTCGATTCCACTTGAGCTTCTCCGAACGCGCGTTCGTCAGGATACTCGCTGCGAAAGCGCATGAGCCCAAAATCGATCAGGAAGGGCTTATAGCCATCTTCACCGCTGCTGGGTTTCCTCAGAACTATATTCCTGATATGAGCGTCCCTGTTTACCGTGCCTCGTTCGCGCACAGCTGCCACAATCTCCACTGCTTGGTCGCAAATCCCCTGCCACAGCTCTGGGGCCACCTTGATCCGGATTTCATTAAGAGGACAGCCGTCGATGTATTGCAGGAGCACTCCCGGGCATCTGAGACATTCATCGGCTATTCCAGCCTTGGAAGGCCTTGGTACGACAACCCGACCGAGGAATTCAGGGATCTGTTTTCCCTGCATATCCTGTAGGAGATCGTAAGCTCTGACTTCTCGCTCGTACATGTCAAGACATTTGAATTGGGTGAATACCTCTCTCTTGATGTCGTCCATCTTGCGGATATCCTTGCCCCAATCTATAATTGCCCGAGCTTTGGAAAGCCACCTCAGGACTCGCCGTGACTGTTTGGCATCGAGGCCGTTGAAGTATTCCTGTTCCAGGTCTGGTGTCCAGGACAGGGTTTTCGAATGTCGACGTAGCCCAAGGGAAGCGCGCCTGTCGTATAGCTTTACAACGACCGGCATGGGGTAGTAAAAGGACGTTATCTTGACGAGCAAAGTGCAGGACATTGTAGTACCCAACACCTTGATGATCCTCACCTCAAGCTGGTGACCAGCCATCTTGTGACCAGAGACAAGTTCCAAGGTCAGAACATCGCCAACTTTGTAAAGGTTCTGTTCAGTGTTATAGATCATTCGATTTGGGGCCTTGTCGGCTTGATCATTTGCTGGGGGTTGGGACTCACCCTTCTCTTGATCGGCTTGGGGAGGCACTTCTTTCTTTGGGCCGAACGCGCAGAGGATCGCGCCAAAGAGATCTGCTTCAAGGCGCTTGATGGACTCTTCGGTGATAGGGTATTTTGGCTTTGGGGCCGTGTCGGCTTGATCATTTGCTGGGGGCTGGGACTCACCTTTCTCTTTGTCGGCTGGGGCCGTATCAGCTTGATCATTTGCTGGGGGCTGGGACTCACTCTCCTCTTTGTCGGCTTGGGAAGACACTTCTTGGAGTTCTGGCGACTTTGAGACGAACGGTCCGGACATCGTGGTAAGGATGTGTAAGTGTGAGTGTGAGTGTGAGTGTGAGTGTGAGTGTGAGTGTGAGTGTGAGTGATAATAGTTCTTGCTGTTCAACACTTTGTTGTATGAGTAGTCTCACTGAGGAGAGATGTGAGGATGAGTCTGGAAGAAGGGTATGGTTGTAAGAAATAATCAACTAGATGCTGGGGTTCAGGTAGTGATTTATATAGGTAAACATTTGGTTCGACAAAATCATTGGTCAACCTCCAACCTCGTCTTCGTGTAACCCTATTTGAGGAGGTTCTTTGATTCGACTTTGAACTCTTTGGCAACAGAGAGCTGTGTGAGTGATCTTCGCCCTTTATTGTAATCTCTGTGTGACCGAATCGGTAGACAATCTCATCTTTGCCACCACAAAACAGTTCCTTCTCCACGTCGTGATGGGACCGACAGTGCCAGCTGTCGGCTCTCTCGACACAGACATTGAGAAGATGCGCACAGAAGGTACGCACCTCAGATGACCAGAGCATTATCCCCCCCCGCCATCTCTTACTCACAAGTTCCGGAGTCTAAACCAGGAATAAATATAGTCAAAGCGCTGCAGGCTAAAAGGTCTGCCTTGCTTACCTCTATTCTCTGCGATCGCGACGCGACCGGTCAGCTGCGCAACAGTGCCACCGAATCGCAAGGCCATCAGCTCGACATTCTGATCGGATATGAGAGCTACCAGAACGATCTACAAGCAAATCGTCTCTGTGCTGGCGCCACACTGTTCAATCCACACCAGACTGGACCCTTTGCCGAGGCCTTGAAGAGGAACTCGGTCTTACAACAGGATGCTCTGCTCGGTGTTCGCATTGAACGCTTCGATCAACAGAAACGCACCTACTCGGAACCAGCGTATCTTCTCCTCAAGAGTGGGAGCACCGCAGTAGAGCAGGGAGACGAAGCAGCGACGGAGGATACTGCTGGTGAGAGTCTGCTCATCAAACCTCTGACAGTGGTAAACCATACGCTGCCAACCAGTGTTTCTATATCTGAAATCGAGAGACAGTATCTCAGGCAGGGTAGCAATGCGGAAGATTCAGCTTCGATGCGACTCCAGGACTTTGTGCAGGAGTGTCAAAGGGCCCTGTCCACGAATGACAACCGGTGTTAAGCGTAGTAGGTATCGAGAAGATTTTTTATTATCAGTTTCAAGCTGCTTGAGTACCAGAAGCTACAATTACAAAGAACGTTTTCTTCTTTTTCCCCTTCTTTCTTTTGTTTTCTTTTGTCTCTTATTTCTCCTCTCTCCTCTTTTTCTTACATACACACACACACACACACATCAATGACGTACGGCTAGTCAAGTAGAGATTGGAATGTGTGGTGAGCAGAAATATTTGTTTGATCAGTTGCAAGGTCTATCTTCTAGGCAATGCGAGTCCGACCAGCTATTCCACTGTGGTTGAATGATTTCTAGAGACTTGCGGTGAGCAGGAGTCTTGGCAGCTCTTTGAAGCAGCATCTCTTCACTTGTCTGTGATGCCCGTGCCTGTGCGCTGTCTTTTGTAAGTGACCAGCGATTGGATATCATGATCACTCCAAGGAGAAAGAGCGTCAACTGTCCTTGCTGTCAGTGTGCACTGATGTGCTGGGTTTCCCAAAAAAAAAAAAAAAAAAAGTTTCTGCTCAATGGCAGATTGGCGACTGGTGCATTTCTCCTAGACAGCTCAGATCACTGCTTCATTGTTGCTCTCCAGTCGTCCAATCGCCCCAGGCCTGGACAAGACCAGCGCTTCTGGTGGTGGCGTTGCTGTTGGCTAGCTTGACCAGCCGTCAGGCCACTCCCCTCCCACCAGGTGAGTGCCACTTTGAGTGACTCGGTCGCTAGCCTGTGCGTGACCACGTTGGGGTCGTCGTGCGGCTTGCCGTAGGCTCTCAGCTCTGACAGCGGCACCGTCCAGAAGTGAGAGATCTTGAGGTAGCTGGCTTTCGCGCAGTGTCTGCTGCCTTTGGCCATGCGCATCACCGGCCTTTCGGCGTGTGGGTGTTCTGCGCCCTCGATTGCGAGATAGTGGTCGGCGAGTCCGCTATCGTGTCTTGCGCCGTTGCCTCTGCTTTTGTCGTCATTATCGCCAGCTAGGTATCGCTCTGCCAGCGGCCGTCCTCCGAAGGAGGTGACTGTCAGCAGCTCCGCCGTTCCAGAGTGTCTATTCACCGAAGTGACAACTGCTGGGTGACGACGGGCGCCTTGCGGTATTGGCATCACCAACGGGGTCGGAGGCCGTGCAACTGGGCTTGAGGAGCAGCGAGAGCGAGGCGAGGCGAATGGGTCAGAGAATATGGCCGACGTTTCGCAGGAGGAGTAAAATGGATCCAGTAGGTTCTGGTCCTCAACATACACAAAATCGCCGGGTGCCAAAGCAGCGGCCAATTTTGGTGCCATTGTTGATGTTCGTGGCTCATGCCAATCGTGGCCATGTTCATCCTCTGAAGAGGTGACAGAAGAGGCCTTTGAGAGGGGTGAGACGGAGCGACTTGTGCTGGGGCAAGTGCTGGTGCTGCTGCCTCTTCTCCAATTCAGCTGAACGGGCGAGGGCGCGGAGTGTCGCCTCCAGTCCAAGGATTCAGCTCTCTTGCCAGATTGGACGGCTGGCGCATCGAAATTGCTGCCAGTGCCGTTGCCGCTGCCCCTGCTAGAACTGGACCATTGGCTCATGCTGAATTTGGTGCCTGAAGTCGTACTGCAAGTGCTGCTGCGACTTGCGCTCGCGATACTGCTGCTCTCAGCATCGCCGCAGGGAGCTGAGCTCGGACGGAGACCTGCGCCTCGTCTCCAGACTGGTGGCACGTGGGTCGTTGACTGCTCCTGATCGGAATGCAGTTCTTTCTGCTGCCGCTGCTGCCGCTGCTGCTTTGATTGCTCGCCCATCTTCGCCTTCGATGTGGGTCCTACTGGCAGATCGTGCTTGCAGACGGTCAGTGATGGGTGTGTGATGTTGCCAGTGCCCCAGTGGAAGAACTGGTAAGGCCAGACGAATGGAAATTGACCGCTTCAAGGCGGTATATGTGGATCAAGCAGCAGCCCGATGGGCGGTGCCATAAAAGGATGAGGTGATACCTCTACCTGATGATGGACAAAAGCCGAACCCTGCGGCTGTGAGAATGCTGATACGAAGCAAGAAGAAGTGGAGGCAGATGCCAACAGCACAAACTGGCTGAGTCGATGTTTCTTGTTCTGCTGCTTGTGCAGACTCATTTCACAAAAGCTTCTGTTCTGAAGTGTTACAAGGGCGTGTCAGTCTGTGAAAGCTTCACTAGACTTGTTTTGCCTCGAAAAGCGTGGGAGAGCGAGCTTGGATGCTCGATCAAATGTTTGGAGTGGGTAGTGTGAAGAGGAAAGAAGAGAACTGGAGAAGAGAAGGACCAGGCGTGGGTTATATAGTCGTGGGTCTCTGCCAAATTTTCCCATCGTGGATTACGACTGGCTCACAGTAGGTCAAACTGCTCACGGCAACGAGGTCGTGCATGGCAACGGAGCACATATTCACTCAAAGGGTGTCGTGTTAATGGTAGCAGTGTCTCATAGGCGACAGCAAGCTTAGAGAGTCCACAAGGACACGTCTCATTGAGCAAGTCTCAAAATCTTGAAGAAATTATCGGAAGAAAGATCAGGTTAGTTCGTGGCGAAAGCTCAGTCCAAGATTCGAGAACATGTTTTTAGGAGTGGAGCAGGTTCAAAGAAGGGTCTGGACAGCTGTATGAGTTCAAATTTCCGGTAGGAATCGATAACCAAGGGAACGCTCCAATGGAGAGGCAATCTGCGATTCTTGTCAGGCTCAGCTGGTCGTCTCCAGCGGCCGGATGCTATCAATGTGCTGAGTCTTAACGCAAGCTGGCAGGTAACACAAGCAGCCAGACCATGAGACGAGATGGCAGTGATGGCAATGGCGGGGATAATTAATGTGGGTGACTCGGCTGTTTGTTCCGTTGGATCAAGAGGATACCTAGGTACTTGACAGTGTAGCCTCCAGTGGCGTGACCAATTGAATTTGGGCAGCATGGTGAACACAAATGATGCCTGTAAGGAGTTCGTTCACACACAATAACGCAAGCACAGGACATGGCTTTGACAATGTCAGACCAGAGCAGGGAGCATTTTCCCCCACAATGGAATGCATATGGGCACTTCTTCATGACATGCTCTCATATCGTTCCTTGGCTTTGTCTTTGGCCTTCTGTAGGAACTCTTTGTAATCCCCTTTTGAATTCCGAGCAGCTTCTTCGTGAGCATCGCCCAGCTTGCCACCCTCTGCGCCGAGTCCGACGCCCGCCGCGTACAGATTCGTCTCGATCGCTTGCGTAGCACCTTCGCCTCGCGCGCCCAAACCTTCGCCACTCGTCCAACCCATCTTTCCAAGAAGAGCAGCGCCCTTAGATTTGCTGGTTGGCTGTGCATCCGCTTCCTCGGCGACCTCAGCCTGCTCCTCTGACGCTGATTTCTTCATTGGCAGCGAGATGCGCTTAGAGGGTCCGAACACTTGCCGTCGCTCCTTTGCTCTATCGCGATACTCTGAGCTGGCGGCTTCATCAGAAACATTGGTGTGGGCGATGCCCGCCTTGTGCAGCTTTGCTAGCGCCTTCTCGACCAGGCCGTCTTTCTGCAAATTGTCCTGGTGAAGTTTGCTGAGCCTCTCATGCTTGTTGACCTCGACTGTCGTCTTGAATTGTCGAGAGCAGAGATAGCAGCAGTTCTTGTTGGGATCCGCGTAAGATTGTACTGGAGGAGCTGGTTGAGTTGTTGAGGGCGGCGAACTGGTTTCTTCGCCGTCTGCACCTCCTTCTGGCAGTATCTTGCGGTCGCCCTCAAACTTTTGTTTGATACCATGAAGCTCAGCGTGACGGTTGCTCCAAAATTGCAAATGAGCAGGTGTCGATTTCTTGATTTTGCCAGTGTCCTTTTCTTTGCTTTCGATCTTACGCTTCTTTGCATTTGCATCCTGATCTTCAGATATTGGCACCAAGCCCTCACTCGCAGCTGCTTGAGCGGCTGCATCCGCTGCTGACATTTGCTCGCTCTTCTCCTCGATGGTTTGCGGGCTCGACTCGGGGTTCGAAATTTCCATCTCTTTCACATAGGCGTGTTCATTCCAGTACCTCAGTCTGAGTGATTGGTTTGAATAAGGCGTGAATGACCATTGTGGCTCAGTTTGATCGTCGAACACGGGAACAAAGACGCCGGCGTGAATGAAAGAAACATTGACCGGCTTTGAGGAAATTGTGAATCGGTCGAACGAATTGAAGCGCGTCAATGCAGCTGTCGCCTCATCCGGGTTGGAAAATTCGGCAAATCCGTATCTCCAACTCTCGTCATTTGCCCGGTTACGTACGAGGAAAATGCGCTTCAGACTACCTTCTTTCGCGCCAAGATTCGTATCTCCAGTAGTCGAGGCCACTTTGGCTTTCTTGACTACAGAATCAGAGGTCTGCGAGCTGCTGTTCGGCTTCAACAACTTCGCGATACCTTTGGAAAGACGCTCTTCGGTCACGTTTGGTTCGAGTCCACGAATCAGAAGGAACTGAGAAGGCGGCCCCTGCATGGCAGCATCACTGTCGCCACTAACGAGATGTTCTTGCTGCTGAGCTTGCGGGTCGAGGTAGGAAGGGATTTCTTGGTTTGATTAATTGTTTGTAACCAGTCGTATCTCGAGAGCAACTCACCAGGAGGAATAGCGTGGCATCTAAAGCAGGCTTTTCTCCCTGCAAAATTGAGTGAGGAGCACTTGTCTCTCGTTAGCATGGCTTGGTTGAGCTGAGTCGCGGGCACATACCGAGACGCAGGTCCATTCGTCATCATTCTCTGGAGGCCTCTGACGGTCCTGTCTTTCGCGGCTAAAAGCGATTCTGACACGCTGACGGCGATCATCTTCGGTCTCACGTCGAGAGTCAAGTTCGATTGCAGGGTGCTGGCGTTCCACAAAGTCAACAGCTTCTTCAAGCTGTGAGAACCTGATAAATCCAAATCCGCGGGATTTCTCTTATGGAGACAGTCAGACTCGGCGATACTGAAAACACGAACTTGATCTCTAAACTTACTGGAGTCTCGGTCACGGATAACTCGCACATCCTTTAGTTCGCCGACACCGTAGTGTCGCTTCAGCTGGTATGTGATCTGTAGGAAGCAATGCGGCCGCACAGCGGCCACAGCTCAGACTTAGCCCAAGATCATGGAAAGCGATAGGTGAGGCGGGGAGACGGATGCGCTTCAGCCAAGCTGCAGGAGGAGGAAAAGAGGGGGTTTGGGGGGGTTGCCAACGTCTTCTTCTCTCAGATCGAAAGGGAGGCCGTCGAGCATGACCTCCCTGCTTGGCGAACCTCCATAATCGGGTGTATGGGTTCGGTGTCGATCGTTTTCAAGGTGTCGATCGTTTTCAGCACCGTAGCTAGGGCTCCTGCTTCCATATCTATCTCGGCTTGGGCTGCTGCGACGGTAATCTTGGCGTGAGGGCGAAACGTAGCCTGCACGATCCCTGTCTCGATAACCATGCCTACTGCGGCGATAGGGTGACGAGGCACGACCTCGAATGTGTAGCTGGCCGGGTTCGATTCCTCCGTCCTCTCCGTCTCTTGAATCTCGTCGCTGGTACCTGCTGGAGCCTTCAGAATGGAGCAATATTAGCAACACTGAGCATTATTTTCAAGATGTCTGAGGCGACGCTATGGTGTACCATGCGAGTCTGTGTAAGCAGCCCGAAGTCGATCTTGGTCGAGATGGTGATCATCGTCGTACATGCGACCGTCCTGGTGGTAGTCTGAGGGCGGTGGCTGGTGGCCGCTGGTGACGCGCCCGTAGGCGCGATGAGAAGACATTTTCAAACGGCCAGAAGTTGAGTTGAAGGGCAGAAGCTTTGCCTGATCATCCAGACAAAGAGCTTAAGGACAGGGAATAAGATAAACACGTTGGCCTCGCAAGGCTGGAAATCTAAGTTATAGCAGCGATCAAGAAATTCAGCTCTACTTATTGGCAAGAGCTTTAAGCCGCGAAAGTTATTTGCCTGACGGAGTGAGGGCCGAAGCGGGTGCGTGTGCCAGTGATCATGTCTCTGAAAGTGTCACTGGCCGTGATGCTACTGATCATCAGCCACAGCTGGTTGCCCGATGCGAAAGCCACAGAGTTGCTTGATTTCACAAGGTTCCGACAGTCTATGAATTCTTATACTTGTGAATGACAAATTCTTCGGCGAATGATCCTGCCAAACGCCTGCAACCTAACTTTTGCGTCAGGCTTATTAGTCGACTACAAGATGGTATTCACTACATTCTTGGTAGACAGCCACACATACAGTAGTATGAGTACAAGTGAGGTCAGCCAAATTAAATGAAAAGAAGCAAGTGATTGACTGCGTTTGCTACCTCGTGTGTTATCATGACAATCGTAAAAAGGGTTTCCCTAACATCCAATACGAAACGATACGTGGGCAACTTCTCTTTCCCCTTTTTGTTTTATTTTTTTGATATTAATATTCTCTCCCTCTCTGTGCAAAGCTCAGCATTGCCATCATAGGTCATGGTATCTGCTCAATGCTGTCCACCGACTCCAGCTCGGTGGCATTCATGTCGGCTCGCTTGGCGCTGCTGGCCTGGTAGAGGCCTTTCCTGAGTCGGTTCGCACTGCCCAACGGCCGGTGTGCCTCCAGACCGTACCAGACATTCAGCTTCATATGGTCATCCCAGAAAGCTCGCCGGCGTGAGTCAAAGGAGTCCTGTGGTGGGATACGCACTCGCCCCACCGTCTCGAATGGATATTTCTCTTCGTTCCACTCCTTAGAGCAATCCTCAACAGGTTGCTCGTCGACATTCTGCATCAACTGTACGCGAAAATCGTACTCGGCTGTGTTCTTCGCAAAAAATTCGCGCAGCCAGCGTGAGTGCTGCTCGGGTTCGCTCGAATCTGTCACCTTCTCAGACTCGAGCTCCTGCTGCAGCTCTGTGCTGGGGAAGAGGGCGTACTTTGCCACGTACTGGCCCCAGCGGTAGGCAGACTGCGAGTACATGGTGTAACTGAGAAAGTGCTGGTTCGGCAGCTGGGCTGGTGCGAACTGCAACTCTGAGTCCTTACGCTTCTTCAGTTCTGCCTTGAGGCCCTCGGGGTCGTCAAAGTGGGACTCGCGTAACTTGATAATCTCAAGCGTGGTCGGCAAATCGGTCAGTTCAAGGATCGGTGCATTATTGAAGGTGAAGTCTTGTGTCCGTGTCTTTGAGCCGATAGGATCCAGGAATGGCCCGTCACCGACGCCGAAAACCTTCATTCCAGCTCCACGCGGCCCAGGGGTGCGATCGTCCTGGAGAAATGAGGGTTCGTTGGCATATCTTATGGCGATGGGAAATGTTTTGCCACTCTCGCTGAAGAGGCCCTGTGCTAGCTGAGCCGGCAGCTTCGGCAGGACAGAAAGCTCGCCTTTGACCAGACCTTGAGTCTTGACATGGGTGCCGCGAAACCCGTGCCGATGGTGAGAGAAATTGTGTTCCTGCATGCGTCCTATGACTCGGCAAAGCTCCTGAATCTTGTCCTGCTCTCCATCTACAGGAGGCTCAACATTTGGATCATCGAAGCGAACGTATGAGCCGGCCATGATCAGTACTGGTCGGTCCGTCGGGTTACTCACCGTTTCGCACCTGACAAGGATGCTGTAGAGAATTGTTCTCGGAATTTGGTGGTGGCGCTCTGGCTGTGAATTGGCACGACAGCGTTGTGATGCCCAGCTTCGCTCCTCTGCCTGTCTCGAGTACTGCTCCACAGGAAAAAGGCTGCAATTGACAGCGGGGTGGCTCAGACCGACGAACAGATGACATTATGGAGCAATGACCGATGGCGTAATCCAGACAGTAATAAAGTGTGGCCAGAGTGACGTCGTAGCCACTTTGATGAGCGCGGTAGCTTCTTGATCCATCCATTTTCTGTTTTTATCTTCAATTTTCTCTCTCTCTCTCTTGTTTTTTTTTTTTTTTTTTTTTCCCAATCTCGAGCTCTCCCCGCGCCCCACAGAACACACTAATGGAGTTCCAAAACATGCAATTTCGAGACCCATCGGCGCGGGTACAGTGGGATTCCGGTAGACACCCAGGTACCCATTTCTGCTTCTGAACGAGAGAAGTACCACCACTGACTCGATCCTCACCTCTACTCTGAGCTTCTATGTGAAAATATGTCTACAATAGAACAACTCCAAACCTTTATGACCCTGAGACACGGACTTGAGCTGCGATACAGATCACGTGCCCTGCTGCAGAAGCGGAGACCCCGAAATGATTCTAGCTCAAAAGCTTACCATGATCCTTCGGACGGGTTTCCCGTGCGAGTGAGACAGACATCCTTTTTTGCCTTTTCCATCATGTCTACTGGTTTGGAGCTGCTGCTGCAAGGAAATCGGGCAACGGTCGAGCAGGTTTACTGTCGCAAAATTGGAGTCAGGTTTCGTGGAGAAAGATAACTCTACTAGTGATAAGAATGTCGATATAGCCTTACTCCACTCCCTCGACTTCTTCCCTGCCATTCTTTTCGTTCACACCTCTTCACCAATTCCATATTATCGTATCTCTTTCCGTGTGCCGTCTCTTTGCTGCCAGGGCTTCCAGTCCATCCCTCCTCTCCTCCCCCTCCTTGTCCTTGTCCTCGTCCTTCCTACAATAGGCCTCCTATCCTTACAGCGGCTCGCTCGAGTCCCCCTTCAGATCCTCATTTGCTTCTGCAACGCTATATCTTGAACGCTCCATGCCTATCGCAATGCAACTTGTGCAGCGATGAACTTTCCAAAAACTCCCTTATGTGTCCTTGCGCCTTTGCGTCCTCGTGAGAGGCTCGCTCTCGCCGCCCGTGATCATATATGCCCGTCCAGTTCGTGTCTATCATGAAAAGGAGGCAAAAAGTCGAAGAGGTCAAGTCGGGGACCGATGGCCAGATGCAGCCCCAAACCTGCCTGAAGCTGACTTTACTCCCTTGCACATATTCGCCTGCGACCGTGCTCTGTCAATCCCAAATTTTTACACTGCTGTCCACACCCTGCTATCCGTCGTTCTGCCGCTGCTGCTCAAGTTCCTGTGTGATTCTGTTGGTCGAGAGGATGAGAGCTTGCATTATTTAATTTAGAATGTCGTTCAGTGTCCCCTTGATGACCTGCATGCGATCTCAGTCAGTTTGTAAACACGCAGACAGGCAGATGTCTGACGTTTCCCTGGTTTGGCAGAACTCACTCGATAGTCTCCATCATCTGATCCCAAGTTTGCACTCTCCTCTTGAGCATTCTCCGACTCATCAAGGACCGATGGTGGCGAGCCGATGGAGGCCGGCTGCAGAGGCACTGCTGGCACAGACGACACTGACCCGCTCTGTCGCGGAAAACTCTTCTTTTTGGTGCGGATGGCTTCGGACAGGAATTTCTGCCGATCTCGAGGGTCCATAGCTTCGATTTTCTCCAGGATCTTGTCGCACTTGCGTTGCCTCAGCCACTCAACTAAGGCTTTGGTCAGAATCTCCTTCTGCCAGGCGAGCAGGGTGCGCCACTCGCGGTTCTCGTACATGTTGATGTCGACCTTTTGCTGTTGGGTCAGGCACTCGCCCTGCAGCACAGCCACCGCGCCGACCTTGACATCCTTCCGATCATGCTTGTCCAGGTTGTACCGCTCTCCCAGGGTCTTGTAGATGTCCTTCGTCATGATGGACCGTGGCAGCAACACGCGCCAAGAGAGGAGAGCAAATCCGCGAAGACGCACACAAACGCACACACATGCACACACAAACACAAATGCGCACAGAGGACCGCTAACGCTGCTATCGGGTTGTTTGTTTTGGGGGGGGGAGGGGGCG